>OZ035842.1:12301734-12404708 GCA_964034765.1 Knipowitschia caucasica | reverse complement strand
AGTTTCTAGTTTTTAAGCTGTAATTAACTCGATTAAAAAAATTAATCGTTTGACAGCCCTAGTTTATTTTTGTCCAAATCTTGCATTTCATGCGTGTTTTGGCGTGTTATAATGAAGGTTGAAAACAGCGTACACATTTACACCACCTCCAGACCTGGCGTATATTTTTTGCGTATCGTACGTTCACGTCCAGATTGATAAATGCGGAAAAGTGTAAATATTTTGCGTACGCATCATTTACACCCTGATTTGGCCGTACGCAAGTTTCATACATGAGGCCCACTGTGTGGAGAAGTGTAGAGGACAGTATGGCCTAGAGAACCAATGTAGGCAACACAAATCCGATGTCTGTGTCCTCATGGTCTCTGTGGGCTGGTGTCATCAGATCATAGACAGTAAATATTTAGACACAAGACTTATTGAAAGAAAAAAACATCCAGAATCAATGTCAAACCTGCCAGTCCTCCGGATTTGATACAAGTGCCTGTGGGTCTCATGTCAACGACCTTTTGTTCAACATTCTTTCACTACCATTTTGCATTTTTTATTTATTTCAGTAGCTCTTTCTAGCTCAAAAATATCCCTATATGAATGTATAGAATTGATATATTATTTTCTACAAGGTCGTCTGCTGACCCCCCGGTCACACACATACACACCCCCACCCCTGGGGGGGGCCCCCACACATTGCTTTCAAATCTCCAAATCTGTGGGAAACACTGTCTCTCCTCTCACCTGTGATGTCTGCAGTTACCCCCCCATGTGAACCTGCCTCTCCTCTCACCAATGATCAGGGATGCACCATTACCAATCCTGGTACCGGGTCGATACTATAGGCTTGTACTCGTACTCATACGCATACCATAGGACCCAATGCCCTCAACCGATACCCAAATTTTGAATTTACATTAGCTTCACACGTGTTGTCATGGTGATCTCCCAAAGTCGGCAGCGAGAAGGCGGATAGCGGACAGGACAGCAGCAAGAAGCAAGCGGACAGGATGTCGGTCGTATAGTTTTTTAAAGTAAACGAGAATGACAAGAGTAATGTGGACTGTACGTTGTTTAAGGCAAAATTGTCACAAGGTGGGTCCAAAACATATACAAATATATCACACCAGCAACTTCTAAAAACTCACCACCACTCAGAGTATATCACCTTTGCTAGCACCGGAGCTATTTCTACGTATTATTTGTATGAGTGGAATATGACAGTGGCTCTTTTTGTTGACTGTTAAAATATTTGCTGAAATGTTTAATTGTTAAAGCATTGGGTTATTGTTGAAATGAGAAATAAAACATTTTAAATGTTAAAACATAATATTAGTTTTATAACATAATGCAGTACTCGTATCAGTATTCGGTATCGGCAAGTACTCAAAATATGGTACTTGTACTTGCATGGGTTTTGAATTAAAGATGCTATACCCAATTTTTGTTAATGAGTTCATAAAAATGTTTATTACTACAAGTTGTATTATAAGAATTTAATTGAAAACTTGAGCTCATTGATTCAGCTGTGTATGAATTCAGGCCGTAAAAAGTGCTCAGTAGAGACTTGGCGTGATGCCGCTCTCCTCCACTCAAAAAACGAGGCTGCGTCCTCTAGCCTCTACAGCGCTGCTAAACACAGTAGCATGTTAGCATAAGTGGCTATACCTCCTCTTGCTGTAACTGCAGACACAGCAAAACAGTCCAAATGACACAACAGTGAGATGCTCGGATACATTCGGACACGGAACTAGCCGGTAATTTTTCAGTTATATATTTTGCTAGCAATGCGTTGCTTTTGTACAATTTCATCAGTGATTGTTGTACAGCTTACAAGAAGTTGCGCTCATGCTAATGTTTGCATAAAGATCACAAGTAAAACTAGATGACTCCGTGGGATGAGAGCGTAGGGGAAATGAGAAGCCTGTGAGCGAGTTGGGGGGCGGTGCTAAACATTCAAACCTTGCAGAAACGGGTATAGCTCGTTAACGTAGTATTGATGCATCACTACCTATGATGTCTGCAGTTGGCCCCCATGTTACCCTGTCTCTCCAATCACCTGTAATGTGACAATCTTAATATTGTCAGTCAACCCGCCTATGGAGTCGGTTTGCTGGGAGAAGTATGGTATCTTCTCCCCCTTCCTAATTCACCTGTCCGCATTATGATTTCAGCTGTAGTATATGCATTGCTATTCACCCGCTGTCCCATTGTCTGTTTCATAGCGTAATGATGGGACTGTCCTGCCCGGCCCGGCTCGTGGGCTGCACCTGTCCCCGCTTGGGAGCTGCTACAGTCCTGCACGCCGTCTGTTCTCGTTCTACAACCTGAGTCCTGCACCACGAGGCCCTGGTCCTCGTTCTGTAACCTGATTTCTGGATTTACAGCCTGTCCGCTTGTGTGGAGCAGATCCCTCTCTCAGTGTGGATCTCCCAGAGGTTGGTCACCTTTTTCCCACTGGGTTTTAGAGTTCTTCCTTGCCGATGCAGGAGGGTCTGTTTGACTGTTAGAGGGTCTAACTAGACTAGACTATGGTGACAGTGGTGATGATAAAGGACACTCAACTCAACATTCAACAACATTTATCATAATTTGCCTCTTATGGACCAATGGCTCTTTTTATTGTTGCAATTCTTGTGTTGAACTGTTGAATCATTGATCTGTGTTGGCGAATTCATCAGTTTTGTAAAGTCCTCTGAGACAACTACTGTTGAAGCCTGGCCTTAGCCATCCGTACACTCCGTTCAATCATAATTTCACTGTATGTAACGTCTGGGTCTGGTCCCTGTGTTACCAATTCTGGTAACACAGGGACACAGGGAATGGTCGGTAACACAGGGAATGGTCGGTTGAATTTCGACCATTCAGAGAACGCGGAAGGCGGGTGTTGTAGTTAGATGTGGGTGATGTCAAGAGTTTGCGTTGAACAGGCAGGTTGTAGTTTGGTAATGGCGAAAAATGCGATAGTAAAGTAATCCGGTCTGGTTCGCTCAAGAAATTGAAGCCGGAGCAAGGGTAATGTTTAGCAAATGTAATCGCTGGAAAAAATTGTGGCGCTACTCCCCACGGGCTCCGTTAGCGGCAAAGGAGATGAATAGGCAAAATGCTAACAACAGACTCGGGCGCACTACATACGTCACGGTAAACTCAGATCCAATCGTTTCAATCTGCAAAAGGAGTTAACCCCTCCCACCTGTAAACGGAGCTCAATGGAGCACCTCCAGACCTTAGTACGAAATGTCATTTGTACTTTGGTGTGGTACGACCAGGCTACTACTGTTGTGATTTAGGGCTATAAAAGAGTATATTAAATTGAGTGTCCGCAGTTACCCCCCATGTTACCCTGCCTCACCTATCCTCCTTAGTTCATCAGATCTGTAACACTGGCACTTATTCGCTCTTTTTTGATTCGTTTTCAACGGTGTCAATGAAGCACATTTTTTGCAGTGCTGTGTTCACCTGAACCACGTCAATGGCCATCTTAGCTCCAGGAAGCTCCCTCAGCCGCTCGTTCACCGGATGGACCTGAAAGATGAGAAACGTGTGAACGACAATCAACTCTGCTCATGAGATCCTGCCCTCTCTCCTCTCCCCTCTTACCACAGTATCTGGACATACTATCTGCGGCCTCTCCTCTCCTCTTCCCTCTCCCCCTCTATTGTCTTACCACAGTATCTGGACACACTCTCCTCTCTTTCCCTTCCTCTTCTCTACCTCCCCTCTCCTTTTTCTAGTGTGAGTGATAGAAGCTGTGAAAAGGCCCTTTAGGTGCAGACAGCAGCTCATTGTGTGCTTACGTCCAGGTAGTCTACGGGCAGGAAGGTCTCTGGTTCGCAGCGCTCCTCTTTCAGGAAGTGGATACATTCTCTGGCCACGCGCTCGGAGCTCACCACGATGGAGTTGAGGAATCGGCTGAACAGTTTGATCACCGCCAGCTGGTACTTCTTATGGATGGGACTGACCAGGTCCGAAAGGCGCCCAAACTGTGGAAAGAAGTAGACTCAAATTCTGCAGCTTCACAAACAGTGAGTCCTGCGAGTGGTCTGGCCTTGGATAGACGGCTCACCAAAACATTGTTAAGATAAACCCGTATTTGAATCTTATCAAGTAAAAAACTAATACTAATACTTTTTCAACTGTTCACATCAACAAGTACAGATTGTATTAGTCTCCAGCAGATTTTCTTCCAAAATGTCCTTCATTATTTTCCATTCATAGCTTACCTGTGCCTGCTGAAGAAAAGCAGCCCCATAGCATGATGCTGCCAACCCCCTATCTGACACTGGGGATGGTGAACTGTGATTAGCAGTGTTAGTGTTGGTCTCCTCTCTAACCACAGTATCTTGACACACTCTCTGCAGTTTCTCCTTTCCTCTCTTACCACAGTATCCAGACACACTCTTCAGTTGCTCCTCTCTCCTCTTACCACAGTATCCGGACATACTCTCTGTAGTCGCTCCAGGACCTCCTTCCTCTGGATCTGTCGTCTGCTCTCATGTGTCTCCAGTCGTGCGTTTCCCAGTTCTTCCACAACAGAGGTGAGCTCCAGCTGAACCTGCTCTGCTCTAACAGCTCCAGCCTGCAGCTTCGAGCTCAGGGTGTGCTCCTGCTGCTGAAGGGAGGTGATGGAGGTTCTAGAGGAAGGAGGAGGTCAGACAGGAGGCTCAAGAGGGGATGACATACTCACACAGACAGAACACACGCACAAATACACATAGACAGACACACACACACACACACACTTGCAGACAGAGGTGTATTCCTCCAGTTTCTCAGCTCGTCGTGTTTCGTCCTCCAGCTGGTTCTGACAGTTCCTGATGGCGGCCTGGACACAGGTCAGGAGTCACATGACGCAGGTGAGAAAAGGTCTGAGCCCTGGGGGGACCAGCACCAAGGTCTGAGCCCCAGTTATTCGTTGTTAGTAATAAAAAATGATAAGAAATTACAAAGATGATTTTATGGTTTAGTATGGAGCTATATTGTGACCTGGACTTCTTTGCATCGCCGCTGATCCAGAGTCAGTCTCTCTTGGTCGGCTTTGATCTGCAGCTCCAGTTTGTCGGCCTGTTGGTTCAACACTGCACTCTGCCGCCTCGAGACCTCCTTCAACTCATGGTAACGCTCAAGCTGAAGACCAAAGTGACATGGTAACGCTCAAGCTGAAGACCAAAGTGACATGGTAACACTCAAGCTGAAGACCAAAGTGACATGGTAACACTCAAGCTGAAGACAAAGAGACATGGTAACACTCAAGCTGAAGACCAAAAGACATGGTGACACTGTTGAAGGGAAGAATCGTTATCTTCACATTAAAACTCAATCAATTTTATCCAAGTCAGTGCGATGTCATTTTGTGGAACCCTATTTTACTCTACTAAGCTAGCCCAGTCTCTGTACCTGTTGTGGATCCAGCTGCACCTCTCCTTCACTCCTGTCTCTATGTGCCTCCCTCTTGTGCCTCCTCCAGACCTCCTCCAGCTCCTTCACCTCCTGCTTGCCTTCAGTGAGCTGCTGTCTCTTTAGCAGCAGCTGCTCCTGGGCTCTCTTCACTGCAGACCTGGTTTCTTCTTCCTTCTTCTTGTGGTGGGAGGCGTTCACTTTGGCCTTGATGTAGCGAGAGCGGCACTGGGACAGAGCCTGCTCCTCAGCTCTGAACATCACAGCAAAGATGATTGAAACAGAAGATGAGGTTTTTACTAGAAGTGGAAATAATGTTTCAGATTTTGTAAATGTTGTTAACTTTAAGACCACAGAGAGCTGACGTCACCCACAGTGTTAAAACTGTAAGATTCTGTAGAACCCATTCCCTGTATTCGGACTAGGATTTTAAAGTCAGATTGTGGTCAGTAACATAAATCTTGACGGCCTGATTATGGTCAGATTATCATCAGACTGCAGTCAGATTATGATAAGATTACAGTGAGAGTATAGTCAGATTATGAATAGATTACAGTCAGATTATGATTAGATTACAGTCAGAGTATAGCCAGATTATGATCAGATTACAGTCAGAGTACACTCAGATTACGGTCAGTACCGTATGTCCTTCTCAAGCAGCTGAGCATCCCGTTGAAGTCTGCCGTGCTCCTTCTTCTGGGCTTTGACGTTAAGCTCCCCGTCGGTCACATGCGTCTGCTTGGACAGCGCCACCTGCTGCTTCTCTTTGAGTGTGTCACACACAGAGTTGATGCTTCGTTCACTGTGGAAGAGTCGAGTCAGACTGAGCTGCAGCCGCTCCTCATTCAGCTGGTCCAGCAGAGACTGGTACTGCTCCGCCTGCCACACAAGGACACAGGCACGAGTGAGGATATAACTACTGCAGGAGAGCCATCGTCCTTCAACAGCTTTGGTTTACGTCGATCACACATAATACTTGTGTTTTATCTGTTGTTTTCAAGATGAGGGACGCATCTTTCATATCACAACAGAAGAAATCTACTAACATCCATTTTCAGACAGAAAACTGAAAAAGAGCGTTTTCTCAGTCAAAACTCAGTCAATCAGCTCTCAGCCAAAGAGTCAAATAGTGACTCTCTTACAAGTTTGCAAAATATAACAGGTTGTCTTATGAGATGAAAACAGCATTCTTGTTTGACAAACTACATGTGTTAAAGTTAGAGAGAGACCAGAACCAGAGAGAGACCAAAGAGAGAGCAGAGAAGATTTGAGTTTAAAAAGTGTGTTTGTGTAAGAAATTCCTGATATTGTGTGGATGGAGCTAAAAATAACTATAGGAAGAACAGTGGAAAGAACATGAAGAAAGCTAAAAACGTAAGTATGTAATCTTAACTTATATAGTGCATTTTTACAGACCAAGGTCACCCAAAGTGACACTGTTCAGAGTTCAGATTTTGTTTCAAAAAGATGACATTGCTTTGACGTCCTTCATGAAAAGACTCACCTCAAGTTTCTCCTGCGACACCTGCTTCCTCTCCACCACCGCAGACTTCTTCTTATTGAAGTGGAACTGTGTGTCCTCTTTGGCGCGCAGCATGGCTGTCTTCTTCTGCTCGTACTGTGAGGCCAGCTCTCTGGACTGACTGATGCTCTCAAACATCTTAGTCCTCTCTTTGGGGTCTTTGAGGGCAATGGATTCTACTGCTCCCTATGGACAAAGAAGAGCTGTTTTAACAGGACACAACTGAAGGAAGCAGATAGAGGAGATGTTTGGACTGGGGAGACCTGGAAGACGAGGCAGTTCTGGGCTTTGGTGATGATGCCAATCTCCTCCAGCTGTTTCAGGTACTGGACCAGAGTGACCTGAGCTCCATTGATCCGGTATTCTGAGGAGTCGCCTGGATAATCCCATGTTTACAGAAGATATTAGCATCAGACGGTGAAAATATGGCCTATTCTCCCATTCAAACCACAAGTGTCTCCCGAGTGGCCCCCTCCCACATGAAAATGCGTTAAGAAGCGGATCTCCAACAGCACAAAATGGCAGCCAGTTTCACAAATTATAGAAATTCACAGAGAAACAGATCTGTTTCAAAAATATTTCCCGCCTAGAGCTGAGACCAGGCTCAAAAACTGATTTTTTTGACTTTTTGAACGGGACGCTCTACTCTACTTTACCCCTGTTTAGCAGGTACCTTCTCTAGTCCCTCTGGGCACTGGTTCTATCCAGGCCGAGTTGGTACTAAAAGGCTCTAACTGACAGTTATTGGCCCGAGTGCTGCTGGAAGCCATGTGGCTGAGTGGATAGCACTCACGCTTATCAGCAACAAGGTCCTGGGTTTAACCCAGTCAGAACAGGCAAGTTCTCCCCTCGTCTGTGCAGGTTTTCTCTGGATGCTCCGGATTCCCTTAGCACTAAAAAAACATGTACAATAGGTAAAATCCTACAACTCCTATAGTCCTGACCAAGCCAAGCATCAACATCTGGAGTTGGGTCCCCAGGTGCTGTACTATAGTGACCACTGCTCCTGGGTTAGGGTTAGGATGCCTAGCGGCAATGAAGAATGGGTCAAGTGCAAAGGACAAATTTCCCCATGGGAACAATAAGGTATAACTCCATCCATCCATAAATTTTTTCATCCATCAAATTCCTAGTATAACTTATCAATTACTGAAATGTATTTATTTCAGTTTCTAAAGCTTACCTGTGATGGTGCGGCTGAAGCTGGCCTCCTCCTCTTCTTCCTCCTCCTTGTTACAGTACCTCAGACAGACTGTGGCGGAGCGGGACACTGGCTGACCGGTGTGAGCCCCGTGGATCAGGTCTCGCAGATGTTTGACCCGCAGAGTAGAAGAGCGCTCTCCAGTGGCAAAGCAGATGGCATCCATAACGTTAGATTTACCTGGAAAGACACAAAGAGAAAAACACATCATTCACCCTCAATCAGTGTTGGGGAAGATACTTTTAAAAAGCAACTTTTCTGATTACTTCTTTTGAAAAGTAACTTGTAACTTTACTTAGTTACTTTCTTAGAGAGTAACTATGTTACTTTACTCGTGACTAATAATTACGTTTCTCTTAACCTTTGTGTTACTGTTATTATGCTCGACAGAACTGTTCTTGAACGTGTGGTAGAAGTTCTATTATGAAAATCATAACAGATATTTCTTTCATGCTCTTTATGATCAAAAATGCCACAGATCTAACCCCATGATTAAGCGCCAGCTGAGAAGAAACTAAAGAGAAATTGCCACTCCCAGCAGTGTCAGTGAGGCTGACTTTTTTTTCTTTTGATGAGAAAAAGTCCATTAGTGCAGACAATGAGGTACTTGAGTATATGAGATCAGGCTATGAGTTAAAAGTGCGACACTCCACAATTATGAGCGCCATCACTTGTGGCCTCTCGGTTCACATACCATGTGGAATGAGAACTGAGCACGATTCATGACTGATGCATAAAAAGTAACATTGCGGCGGATCGAAAAGGAAACAGCTTTGCGTTATGTAATTGTCAATAGCTAAGGCGTTACTATACTTTTCCCAGGAAAAGTATAGCCATAAGCAGAATGAATAATAACACTGAGTCATAAAGCTGCCATGGACTGCACTGTGCTAAAGCTAGGTTAGCTTTGCTCCATGGAACTTTGAACTTCTATAAAAACATACATCTAAAATATTAATTTATACAGAAATAAAAACTCACAATTTGAAAGTTCCTACAGTTTACATGATTGATGTGTTTACTTTGAATCCTTCTTTTGAGTTTATGACCAGATAACTGACCTTAAAACGCGGTCTTTTTTTAACCCCAAATACATCAACTTTAGCTTCGCACCAAATATGGCTAGCTAAAGCTTGAAATAAATCGTATTCAAAGCTCAAATAGACATTAACTATAGTTTGGAATATTCATGTATTTATATTAGAAATTAAAAGCAGGGAAGTGTCATTAAAACGCCTTAAATTGTGAAAGTTAGTTTAGCTCTGATGTTAGCTTGAGACAGATGTGCGCGGTTCGGGGATAAAGCTGTGTTACCGGAGCCGTTCGTCCCGATGATGCAGCTGAAGCGGAGGAAAGGCCCGATGGTCTGTTTTCCTCTCCAGGATTTGAAGTTTTCCACGTCGATCTGCTTAAGGAACACCATTTTGAAGAGTTAATTTCCCGGTGGTGATGAAGACAGCAGACCGCGGCTGAGGCTCAAGAGGCGGGAAAAGAGAAGTTACACAACCAAAGACTAGGATTATTTTTAATGACTTTACAGATATTATGATTATTAAATTAATAATATACATAATTGTCTGTGATCAGTCTGTGCTTTTAACACGTGTTTTCCATCGTTCATTTACTTTTGCATTTAATTAATTATGAACACAACACTCCCATCTGGAGGATTAAACGTGTGATTTTTTTTCTTTTTACTTTTGAATGCGCTGGAAAACGGCTGCAAGTCCTTAGTAGCTCTGAAACAGTTTTGGTTTTGTGCTTCACAATTTTTATTTTTATTGCTTTTTTCTAGATGTTGCTGCAGTGCAGTGTTCATGGTTTTGCACTGGTCCATTACAGTCTAGGTCCAGACCAGAGCAGAGCGGATTCATGGTCCGAACCAAGCGGATCAGGAGATAATCCACTGGAGGACTGCTAACTTTTTGAAAAATGCGAATGAAGCATAAGCATTTTACTTTGGACTAGAGCAGAGGAAATGGTCCAAACCAAGTGGCTACTCCACCTTGTGACCCATCCTTCTCCACCCAGAGGCTACTCCACCTCTGCTGCTGTGACCCGTCCTGCTCCACCCAGAGTTTACTCCACCTCTGCTGCTGTGACCCGTCCTACTCCACCCAGATGCTACTCCATCTCTGCTGCTCTGACGGGGCGACAGTAGCATTGGTAGAGTATTGGCCTTTGAGCCAGAGGGTCGTGGGTTCGAGCCCGACTCTCACCATTGACTCCCACTGTCTGCTGTCCTTGTGTCCTTGGCAAGACACTTAACCTCTGGGAACACTAGTTGCCACAGTGTACAGTGGCTGTATAGTGTCAAACTGCTGTTGTGTCCTTAGGCAAGACCCACCCCTATTGCCTAGTGTGTGAATGGTTGGTGGTGGTGGGAGGGGCCGATGGCATATACTGGTTGCCTCGCTTCTGTCAGTGTGCCCCAGGGCAGCTGTGGCTACAGTAGTAGTTTATCACGACTGTGTATGGGGTGAAATAATAATGACATGTAAAGCGTCTTTGAGTGTCCAAAAAAAGCGCTATATAAAACCGATGCATTATTATTATTACCTGTCCTGAACCACCTCTGCTGCATATCATGAAAAGGTATAAACGAGCCATTAACCTAATCATCTGAACCAACAAATTAACTCTAAACACTTGCAGAAGATTCCTGAGGCTTTTAAAAACTCCCGGCCTGGTTCATTACTCAAAATCTGCAATCATGGGTCAGACTACCTGACTGCTGTCCAGAAGGCAATCATTGACTCCCTCAAGCAAGACGGTAAGACACAGAAAGACATTTCTGAGCGAATAGGCTGTTCCCAGAGTGCTGTATCAAGGCACCTCAGTGGAAAGGAAAAAGTGTGGCAGAAAACGCTGCACAACCCCAAGAGGTGACCAGACCTTGCGGAGGATGGTGGTGAAGGGCCAATTCCAGACCTTGGGGGACTTGCGGAAGCAGTGGACTGAGTCTGGAGCAGAAACATCCACAGCCATCGTGCACAGGCGTGTGCAGGAAATGAGCTACAGAAACCACAACCAGAAACAGCGGGAGAAGCGCCTGACCTGGGCTACAGAGAAGCAGCACTGGACTGTTGCTCAATGGTCCAAAGTACTTTTTTCGGATGAAATCAAGGTGCCAGAGTGTGGAGGAAAACTGGGGAGAAGGAAATGACAAAATGCCTGAAGTCCAAAGTCAAGTACCCACAGTCAGTGATGGTCTGGGGTGTCATGTCAGCTGCTGGTGGTGGTCCACTGTGTTTTATCAAGGGCAGGGTCAATGCAGCTGGCTATCAGGAGATTCTGGGGCACTTCATGCTTCAATCTGCTGAAAAGCTTTATGGAGATGAAGAATTCCTTTTTCAGCACGACCTGGCACCTGCTCACAGTGCCAAAACCACTGGTAAATGGTTTACTGATCGTGGGATTTCTGTACTCAGTTGGCCTGCCAACTCTCCTGACCTGAACCCCATGAATCTGTGAGATATTGTGAAGAGGAAGTTGAGAGTCACCAGACCCAACACTGTGGATGAACTTAAGGCCACTATCGAAGCATCCTGCAGGCTCCATAACACCTCAGCAGTGCCACCAGTTGATTGCCTCCATGCCACGCCGTATTGAAGCATTCATTTCTACAAAAGGATTCCTGATAAAGTATTGAGTGCATAACTGAACATCATTATTTGAAGGTTGACTTTTTTGTATAAAAAACACTTTTCTTTTATTGGTCGGATGACATATGCTAATTTTTTTAGATCGAGATTTTTTGCTAAAATCATCAAAACCAATAAAAGGCTTTAACTACTTCAGTTGTGTGTAATGAGTCTAAAATATATGAATAATAAAGTTTATCTCAACATGCAAATTTTAGAAGGACCTGTATATACTGTCTATTTATACTCTCAAACCAGTATTGTAATTCGAAGTAAAGAAGCTGTGTTTGACTTAAAGATACGTAACTTTCAAACCCTAAAGCTATAACTATGTAAACACATCCATGTCACTCTGAAGGATGAGAGTTGGCGAAAACTGATGTATCCACGGAGCTCAGTGCGGTGACACAAAGGGTCCACCAGGGGGCAGCAGCCTCATAAAGGAGTCTCAATACTTTAACCATATATATATATGACCGTATATTATGCGGGCGACTCATAAATCTATGGTTTGATCCCTTTCTGCTTTTTTTACACTTTCACTTTATTACGAAAATGCCCGAGAACAGAACAATACACACATGGAACCTTGGTCTGACGTAAAAAAATAATTAAATCCAGAGATAATTGTGTTTTGTGTCAATACTTTTAGAATGCTAAATAAAATCCATGTCACTAGTTTGTGACTCTAAAACAGTTTATTCTATCACCATACTTGGTCCTGTGGTCAGGGAAAAAAAAACAAAAAAAACATTGTGGGAAGGTGGAGGTAACATGTTTTCTGCTGATGCCAGAGGCTGAAGGGATATGTTTCTGCTGACGACCCGCTAAAGGAGGCCCAGGAGAGGAGAGAAAAGAGGGGTGAGTAGAGAAGAGAGAAGAGGGGAGAGAGGTGAGAAGAGGGGAGAGAGATGAGTAGAGAAGAGGAGAGAGGTGCAGAGAGGAGGAGACTTTTCTGTCTGAAATACCTGTGACAGAGGCCAACAATACAAGATATGAAAACTAGACCTATACCAAAAATAGACCAGGACCAGATTCGGACCTGGACCAGACTTAAACCCACACCTAGACCAGATCCACCCCAACAGTTTGAGAGCTAGAAACTGTCGAAGTTTATCAGATTATTCTTCATCTTACTCCTATTTTGTGGCATCACCATGAAACAATGGAGCAAATAAAGAATAGAAAAAAATAACTAGTGACATGGAGTTCTACTGCTGTAGTCTGAAAGTTACGTTTCCGAGCTTTAAACCGTGTTTTTTATGATGTGGGATGTGTTTAGAAGGGAGCGTTTTGCTGGAGTCCAGATGTGAACACAGCTCTATTATTGATGCAGCTCCAGAGAGTGGGCTTTAAACTTTCATGGAGCATTCGCTTTATGTTCAAATCCTGTGTTTAACGCCCACAAGGATTATACACACACTACTGCACCCAAAAGCAGAGACCAGAAACTAGAAAGAGACCAGAGGGAGACCTGGGAGAGACCATGAGAGAAACCAGAGGGGGACCAGGGAGAAACCAGAGGGAGACCAGACAGAAACCAGTGAGAGAGACCAGAGAGAGACCAGACACCCAAGGGAGACCTGAGACTGACAACAGAGAGACCAGAGCGAGACCCCAGAGACCAAAAAGAGGTCAGAGGGAAACATAGATTTTCACTTATAAGGAATTCTGCAAAATGCTCTTTCCTCTTTTCTCCATGATCCAACTCTGTCCCTTATCTTTTGTGACGGTTGTGAATATTTCATGACACATTTAGCACAAACAGCTTCACTTTAACACGGTTTATGAGACAAGAGTATCAGACCAGAGAGAGACCAGAGAGAGATACCAGTGAGAAAGAGAGATACCAGAGAGAGACCAGGGAGTGAGATACCAGAGAGAGAGACCAGAGTGAGACCAGAGAGAGACCATGAGAGAGAGACCAGAGTGAGACCAGAGTGAGACCAGAGTGAGACCAGAGATGATACCAAAGAGAGAAACCAGAGAGAAAAAGAGATACCAGAGAGAGACCAGGGAGAGAGATACCAGAGAGAGAGACCAGAGATAGAGACACCAGAGAGACACCAGAGAGAAACTAGAGAAAGACCAGAGAGAGAAACTAGAGACCAGAGAGAGATACCAGAGAGAGAGAGATACCAGAGAGAGAAACCAGAGAGAGATCAGAGAGAGATACCAGGGAGAGAGATACCAGAGAGAGATACAAGAGTGAGGCCAGAGAGATACCAGAGAGAAACCAGAGAGAGAGAAACCAGAGAGATAAACCAGAGAGAGACATCAGAGAGAAAGAGAGATACCAGAGAGAGACCAGAGATAGAGACACCAGAGAGAAACTAGAGAAAGACCAGAGAGAGAAACTAGAGTGTCACGGTTTAACAGAACCCAAGACTAGACACAGATCGGCGAGAGAAGGGTTTATTTACAAAAGGAGAATATGCAATGAAGCACGTGATGTGGACAGAGGCAGAGGCAGGCAGGCAGAGGCAGGCAGGCTGAGGCAGGCAGGCAGAGGCAGGCGGGCAATGGCAGACAGGAACAGACAGGCAGGCAGGATCTACGCACAGGAAGCGAGGTAAGTACAACAAATAATCACAATCGTAGCGCAGAGACCATAAATGTTTCACTAACAAGAAGCGACAACGAACTGGCATCGACTTGCTGGGAACGAGGCTTCTTATGCAGCTGGAGATGAGTGGCAAGTGGAGCCAGGTGAGTAGCCACGCCCAGGAAGGTGGAGACAAGACAAACACAGAAGGGGAGGGAGAGAGACAGCAGGGAGCAGATCCTGACAGTACCCCCCCCTCAACGGACGCCCCCAGGCGGACAACCCGGCGTGCCAGGATGGGCCCGATAGAAATCATCGACGAGGCCAGGGTCCAAAATCAGAGCACGAGAAACCCACGACCGCTCCTCCGGACCATAGCCCTCCCAGTCCACCAGAAACTGGAAGCCACGCCCACAGCCAGAATACGGCGAACCGCATAGGCAGGGAAATCATCCACGAGCAGGGGGGGCGGAGGGGGAGCGGCTGGAGGGCACAGAGAACTGGAACTGACAGGTTTAAGTTGAGAAACATGAAAACTGGGATGTATCCTGAGTGTGGGGGGCAGCTTCAACCGGACCACAGTCGGATTTACGATCTTCTCAATCACGAACGGGCCAATATACCGCGGAGAGAGTTTCTTAGAGTCAGTCTTAAGTGGTATATCCCTTGAAGAAAGCCAAACTTTCTGACCTGGTTCATAGTTAGGAGCCGGCTTCCGGTGTTTGTCAGCGATTCGTCGATTCTGCTCAGCAGTGCGGAGTAACGAGGAGCGCACACACTTCCAAATTTCTCGACAGCGTTGTAAATGTTCTTTCACTGACGGGACGGCAATGTCCCTCTCCTGCTCAGGGAACAAGGGTGGAAGATATCCAAGTGAGCACTCAAAAGGAGACATACCAGTGGCAGAGGATGGGTGCGAGTTATGGGCATACTCCACCCAAGGTAGGTAGGCGCTCCATTGGGTCGGGTCTTGTGCAACAACACAGCGAAGGGTGGCCTCGAGATCCTGGTTGGCCCTTTCACACTGGCCGTTAGTCTGTGGGTGAAATCCAGAGGACAAATCAACTTTCGCACCCAGAGTTTCACAAAAGGTCCTCCACACTCTTGAAATGAACTGAGGACCACGGTCCGAGACGATGCTTAGGGGTATACCATGGATACGAACAACATGCTGGACTAACAGATCTGCAGTTTCTTGAGCCGAAGGCAGTTTAGATAAAGGAACAAAATGGACGGATTTGGAGAATCTATCGATTATGGTCAGGATCACAGAGTTCCCTTGAGAGACAGGAAGTCCCGTAACAAAGTCGAGTGCAATGTGGGACCAGGGTCGACCTGGAACCGGGAGAGGACGAAGATGGCCTGCTGGAGGTTGGTTAGAAGATTTACCTCTAGCGCAAATAGTACAGGCTGAGATGTACTCCCTCGTATCCCGTTCCAGTGTAGGCCACCAGAAGTGGCGCCGGAGTAATGCGATAGTTCGGCCAATTCCGGGATGACAAGAGAGCCGAGATGTATGCCCCCAATGGATGACCTGAGATCGAACAGAGTTAGGCACAAAAAGGCGGTCAGGAGGTCCAGTACCTGGATCTGGTTCAGTCTGCTGTGCTTCACGAATAACCGACTCCCAAGTGATGGATCCAAGCACTCGGGTGGAAGGAAGAATGGAATTAGCCTCATCCGGTGCATCTGCAGAAACAAACTGACGTGACAGAGCGTCAGACTTCACATTTTTTGAGCCTGGTTTGTATGTAATAGCAAAATCAAATCTATCAAAAAAACAATGACCAGCGAGCTTGACGAGAGTTCAAGCGCTTGGCAGACTTTATGTACGACAGATTTTTATGGTCTGTCCAGACTACAAATGGATGTTCAGCCCCCTCCAACAGATGGCGCCACTCCTCCAGTGCCATCTTAACTGCCAGTAACTCTCTGTCACCGATGGTGTAGTTGCGCTCAGCTGGACTTAAACGCCGGGAGAAGAAAGCACAAGGATGGAGCTGATGGTCCACGGGAGAACGCTGAGAAAGCACAGCACCAACACCAGAATCAGAGGCGTCGACTTCAACAAAAAACTGACGTGAAGGGTCAGGGTGTATCAAAACAGGGGCATTGGTGAACAGTTTCTTAAGGTGCGTGAAGGCGTCTTCAGCTTCTGTGGACCAGACAAAAGAAACTTTGGGGGAGGTTAATCGAATAAGTGGTACAGCAACCTTACTGAAGTTTCGAATGAAGCGGCGATAAAAATTGGCAAATCCAAGGAACCTCTGAAGTTGTTTAACAGTCTTAGGTTGAGGCCAGTCGACGATTGCCTCAATCTTTACTGGATCCGCCCTCACCTGTCCACTGCCAATTATATATCCGAGGAAACTGACTGAGTCTTGGTGGAATTCACACTTCTCTGCTTTGACAAATAACTTGTTTTCAAGTAATCGCTGTAAGACTTGTCGCACGTGGAGGACATGTTCCTCTGGGGAACGAGAAAAAATAAGTATATCATCGAGGTAAACAAAAGCGCACTGGTTTAAGTAATCCCTCAAAACATCGTTAATGAGTGCCTGAAAAACAGCTGGCGCGTTTGTTAACCCAAACGGCATGACAAGATACTCAAAGTGGCCTAGAGTAGTATTAAAAGCGGTTTTCCATTCATCGCCCTTACGAATACGAACAAGATGATAGGCATTTCTCAAATCCAACTTAGTAAATATTGTGGCCTCATGAAGTGGTTGGAAAGCTGATTCGATCAGGGGCAACGGATACTTATTCTTGACAGTTATGTTATTCAAACCCCTGAAGTCAATACAAGGGCGTAACGACTTGTCCTTTTTCTCCACAAAGAAAAACCCGGCACCAACAGGAGAGGAGGAAGGTCTAATAATACCTGCTGCTAAAGAGTCCTTTATGTAACCCTGCATAGCTTCATGTTCCGGTCGAGATAGATTGTACAGACGGCTGGTGGGTAGTGGGGCACCTGGAAGCAGGTCTATGGCACAATCATAAGGCCGGTGGGGAGGTAAGGACAGGGCCTGAGTCTTGCTGAACACCGCTCGTAGATCAAGATAGTCATCAGGGACGTTGGAGAGGTCAGGCTGATCCGTAGATCTAGGAGAAGCAATGACGGAAGGGAGAGCTGACTGCAGACAAACAGAATGACAAAATGAACTCCAGCTCAGTCAAAATGTGGATTATGGAGCAGTAACCAAGGGTACCCAAGAATCATGGGCGAATGAGGAGCTGAAATCAAATAAAAACGCAGTTGCTCTTTGTGATTTCCAGAAAGCAGGAGTGTGAGTGGAACCGTACGATGGGTTACTTTGGCCAATAAGCTACCGTCTAAAGCATTAGCTTCTAAAGGACGATCTAGAACTTCCATCTCAAGTCCATTTTTGAGAGCCAAATCAAAATCAAGAAAATTCTCCTCTGCACCTGAATCAATTAGAGCAGTAAGAGGCAATGTTCGTGAATTAAAACATATTTTTGCAGGTAGCTGCATTCTTTTGAAGGGGGTAGGAGAGATGGACGAATGGCTCACCAGGGCCCCCATCATTACTGGTGAGCCCTTTCTTTTGGCAGAGTGGGGCATGTAGAAATGAAGTGACCACGCTGACTGCAGTAAATACATTCACCTGCTTGTATTCTGCGAAGACGTTCCTCTGGAGTTAGCCCGGCTCTTCCAAGCTGCATAGGCTCTTCACCGGCGTAAGCTGGCGATGATTGGGAGGAGGCAGACACAGGCAGGTTGCGGGAAACAGGCAGGCGTGGATTTGAAAAGGAGACTGGTTTATTAGACCGCTCTCGTTTGCGCTCACGGAGGCGATTATCCAACTTGATGGCTGTAGAAATTATACAGTCCAAATTATCAGAGTCTTCTTTCAAAGCCAACTCATCCTTCAGTTGCTCATTTAAGCCATTAACAAAAACAGTTTGGAGAGCACAATCATCCCAACCCGCTTCAGCTGCTAATGTTCTGAATTCGACTGAGTATTCGGCAACACTACGCATCCCTTGACGTATAATGAGTAGGCGTTTGGAAGCCTCCTTGCCTTGAACAGGGTGATCAAAAACTTTCTTTAATTCACAGACAAACGCTTTGTAATCATGTTGAATGTCCAAATCATTCTGCCAAATAGCCGTGGCCCAATCCAATGCCCTTCCCTGTAATAAGCCCATGATATAGGCGATTTTCGAATGGTCGTGAGCATATGTCATGGGTTTTTGACTAAATACTAAGGAACACTGAAGGAGAAACCCCCCACACTTCCCCATGTCACCTCGGTAATGTTCTGGATCCGGGACGTGGGCTTCTCTAGAGGACTGGACCGGGTACTGGAGAGTGGCTTGGAGCGGTGCTTGAGTTTCGAGGACTGAGGGTTGAACATTAGGCATTGATTGAGTTAAACTGGTTTGTAACTCACTGAGCATGGCGGCGAGTTGAGCGATCTGGTTGGAGGTCGTTTGCTGGGTTTCTGCCATTTTCCTTAGGAGCGAGTCGTGTTGACCAAGCATCGCCCCCTGGTTGGAGATGGCTTGTCTGACCTGGTCTGTGTCTGCTGGGTCCATGGCCAGTTCGTTCTGTCACGGTTTAACAGAACCCAAGACTAGACACAGATCGGCGAGAAGGGTTTATTTACAAAAGGAGAATATGCAATGAAGCACGTGATGTGGACAGAGGCAGAGGCAGGCAGGCAGAGGCAGGCAGGCTGAGGCAGGCAGGCAGAGGCAGGCGGGCAATGGCAGACAGGAACAGACAGGCAGGCAGGATCTACGCACAGGAAGCGAGGTAAGTACAACAAATAATCACAATCGTAGCGCAGAGACCATAAATGTTTCACTAACAAGAAGCGACAACGAACTGGCATCGACTTGCTGGGAACGAGGCTTCTTATGCAGCTGGAGATGAGTGGCAAGTGGAGCCAGGTGAGTAGCCACGCCCAGGAAGGTGGAGACAAGACAAACACAGAAGGGGAGGGAGAGAGACAGCAGGGAGCAGATCCTGACATAGAGACCAGAGAGAGTTACCAAAGAGAGAGAGATACCAGAGAGAGAAACCAGAGAGCGATTAGAGAGAGAGATACCAGGGAGAGAGAAACCAGAGAGAGATAGCAGAGTGAGGCCAGAGAGAGAGACCAGAGAGAAAGAGAGATACCAGAGAGACCAGGGAGAGAGATACCAGAGAGAGAGGCCAGAGATAGAGACACCAGAGAGAGACCAGAGAGAGACCAGAGAGAGAAACCAGAGAGAGACCAGAGAGAAACTAGTAAGTAAGTAAGTAAGTAAGTAATGTTTATTTATATAGCGCATTTTACAGACCAAGGTCACCCAAAGCGCTTTACAATGTTCAGAGTTCAGATATTGTTCCAATCAAGCGAGTCGCCGAACACACTGGTGCATCAACCCCCAATCAACACCATCCATTCACTCTCTCATTTACATTCATACCTATTGCTAACTAGACCAGACCATAACTAGAGATATACCAGAGAGAGAAACCAGAGAGAAACTACAGAGATATACCAGAGAGAGAAAGACGAGAGAGAGATACAAGAGATGGACCAAAGAGAAACCGAACTGAATGATTTTGTTGAACTTGTAAGAAATATGTTATAGTAACTTGTATTGTAATATTGTATTGAATGTGTAATGGGACAGGTTTTTTGATTCTGCCCTAAGAGTAATGAAAAAAACTAAACTGAAAAGAGAGACCAGAGAGAGACCACAGAAAGACGACAGAGAGCAGAGAGTGACTGGAGACCAGAAAGAGAGAAACCAGAGAAAGACCAGCGAGAGGCCAGAGAGAAAGTTACATACCCAAGCTTTAATATGCATCATCTCTTAAAATACTGTACATTTAAACACACCTGAATGAGCGAGGAGGTCAGAGGAAAAAAATTAAGTTTTTATTATTGTGCCATTCTCCCACTCTAACTGAGTGATGTCACAGGAGGAGGGGTAAAACAACAGCAGATAGAGCACAAAGGGAAAGAGAAGCTTTCATGTGAAGTCTTATATGTTTGTGCCACAGGCGGCAGGTGCCAGGTCGCGTGTGACCCCTCAGCCTTTGGGACAGTCCGAGCGCTCACGGTTATATTTGTGGAGATGGGACACGCTTCTAAAAATACTCACACAGAGTATTTTTAGAAGCGTGGCTTTTCTTAGGCACATTATCTAACAGAGGAGAGAGGAGTGAGGGGAGGAAAGAAGAGGATTTAGGTGAGGCAAAAAAGGAGAGGTGAGAAGAGGAGAGACCTGGAGTTGTGTTTAGACCCATCCATGTTAAAGGACACAGATTATGTGTCGTAAAGAACACTCACACACCTCCTGCTTCAGAACCTGTTTATTAAAGTTCATCAGATCCAGTGCTTTAGGGTCGTGCAGCGTCACAACACGGCAGGTAAAGCCACTCTCCGAGACTTTTACATGCACTCACCGTGAAACACATTAGTCTTAAGGCAGTAGAAGTGCATCATGGGAAGTGTAGTCCGATCTCAGCCTCAGGAGAGGAGAGGAAGAGAGGAGAGAGCAGAGGAGAAGGACAGGAGAGGAGAGAGAGAGGAGAGAGAAGAGAGAAGACGTGAGCTCGGCGTAAACATCTTTGACAGAATCTCCATTCCCTCGGAGCTGGAGGACCTAGAAACGCATGCTAAATGTAAACAACATATTTCTATAAAACATGATACAACAGTGTAAGTCACCGCCTTTAACCCTGGCTCATATAAACAACATTTACAACATTGTTCCATCAGACCTGCAGCTGTTTTTAGCTCCACCCATGCTGATATCAGGAACTCCCCTCACACACATGTCACCCCTCCCCTTCTGTCTAAATGCTCGGTTTTCAAACTCAGAAGAGGTTTTTCCAGTGAAATCGCTCCGTGTCGAAGGTCAAATGATATAAGTACAATGTATTTTAATGTAAGAGATGGAAAGTGTGGAAACTAAAACATTTGTCCCACAGTGGGGAAAGTTTAGTGTTGCATCACAAGTTAAACAGCAGTAGGAATGAGGAGCAAGCAACCCTATAAATTCAAAAATATAATATCTATTTTCAGCTGGATATTGATAGCTGTAAATGTGAAAGCTGAGAGTAGAGTCCCCAAGCTAACGTATGCAAAACAAAGCTATTCCATGGCCACAAATGAGTAGGGTCTTAAAAAATGAATACTCTTGACTTCAATTGAATCCGATTGTCAAACACACATGTAAGCCACGCTCCCCGAATGAGGACTGAAAAGCCTGTGTTTGGAGTCAGTGCTGGTTCTACTGCTGCATATAACACACCCATTGGATCCTTATGAGACAGCAGTGACCCATGTAAGAGCACAAGGAAACGTGTAAATGTGTGTATTAGGATCAGATTCAGAAGTGTGTGTTTGAGAGAGAGCTTGTGTATGTGTGAGAGTGTGAGTGTGTGTTTGTGTGTCTGTGAGAGTGTGTGTGTTAGGGCTGGGCAATAAATCAAATTTAGGCAATTAATCGGCTTTTGAAAAAATCGAATTTGTGAAAAATGTGAAATCGAATGAAGGATATTGTGAGAGTTCCAGCAGCACATGAATTATACTTGCAATATCAGCACAGTCTGTACAAGACTTTTATAATACGTATTGGGGAATCAAATTAAAATAAAAATAGTTCTGAAACTTGTGTGATTCAGTTCCTCGGGGTTGTCTCTTTAGTGCTGGATTTGAATGTGTTGAAAACAGAATAACGATGATACAAAGGGTTAGACTTGGGGTTGTGTGTACAGTTGGGTCTGCTGTCAGCGTGTTCAGCCAGATGTGAAGTCGCTCGCCGCCGCCGCGCTCGCCGAAGCGTGCGTCTGTCTTATACGTTCCCGTTGTTTCCCGCGCTAACGTCCCGCGAAGTGCTTTTGTTTGTGCTCTGGTCTGAGGCGCGTTACGTAAGCGACTCATTTTTAAAACATGTCCAAGAAAAAGCCTCGCATCATAAATAAAGCACATCTACAATATGTACAGAGCCAGGACACAAGGGGAGGGGGGAGGGCGAGCGACACTCAGGGGCGCATGGGAGAGAGAGTGTGTATATGTGTGTGTGTGTGTGTGTGTATGTGTGTATGTGAGAGAAAGAGAGGGTGTGAGAAAAAGAGCGTGTGTATGTGTGTGCCCGTTTGTGTGTGTATTTAGAGCTCACACATGAGTGAATGACTACAAATAAAGTGGAAAGGAGGAGGATTTAAAACATGGTTCAAATAGATTAAAGCTGGGGTATGTAAGCTTAGTTTCATAAATAACATTGAGTCCACAAGAGGCTGTCTTCCTACTATTAGAATACATGCTATCTTTTGTGCAAGAGCCCTGTCGGTTACTATTTGACTCTTTGGGCTGAGAGCTGATTGGCTGAGTGAGGTTGGTCCTCTCTGTCATGTTTATGTCTGAAAAAGCAGATCTAAAGGTGTGACAGAGGCCAAAAGTACATTATATGAAAATTAGTGATAGAAGCAACTGTTTAAGAGCTCGGATGGCAGACGCTGCTCCCTCTTCACCAGTCTAATGGGTGGTTATTGTGTGTGAGCGAGCTTCCTGATTGTATAATCTAGCCAATCAGACGGCAGTATAAACCCCTGGTCTCCATTCGGACCTATCAGACGGCAGTATAAAACACAGTACAAAGTGCTACAGCTCCGGCATGCGTCGTAAAAACCACCAATCAACTTGATGAACATGTGATCAGTATAAATATAAACCACAGCAGTAGTAGTGGTGGTAGTAATTGCAGTGGTAGTAGTCACAGTAGTAATAGTAGCAGTAGTAAGAGTAGTAGGAGTAGTAGCTGTAGTAGTAGTAGTAGTAGAAGAAGCAGCAGTCGCAATAATAGTAGTATGAGTAGTAGTAGCAGTTGTAGTGGTAGTAGTAGTAATAGTGGTAGTAGTAGTAAACAAGTGATTGATTTGTATAAATATAAATCACAAAAAAACTTCACATTTCATCCCAATATTACAACAATATTAACAAGATATGAGTGATAATATCTAGAAAGAAACACTGTGTGGGATCAAAGATATAGTAGTAGCAGTAGTAGTAGAAGTACAAGTCGTAGTAGTAGTAGTAGCAGGAGCACTAGTAGTAGTAGTAGTGGTAGTAGTGGTAGTAGTTGTAGTAGTTGTAGTAGTAGTAGTAGTGGTAGCAGGAGCACTAGTAGTAGTAGTAGTAGTAGTAGTGGTAGTAGTGGTAGTAGTAGTGGTAGTGGGTAAATCCAATAACCCAAAATGGCTCAGTGCTAAGCCATAGAATCTTGAATCCTGGTACAGACCTGGTTCAGTCCTAGTTTGTCCTGGTTCAGACCTGGTTCAGACCTGGTTCAGATCTGATTCAGTCCTGGTTCAAACCTTGTTCAGTCCTGGTTCAGACCTGGTTCTGACCTGGTTCAGACCTGGTTCTGACCTGGTTCAGACCTGTTTCAGACCTGTTTCAGACCTGGTTCAGACCTGATTAATAAATACTCAAAGTGACGAGGATCATGCAGTAAATCCATCCCCAAATGTGCGACGTTCCCGAGACTTTCCTCCAGTCCTCGAGAGTCCACAGTGTGTGCGAGACCGCCCCGCATGTGCCCCGCGTTCGACCCGTCAGGGCAAGACCGCAGGGACTCTAAAACCTGATCCAACCAAGTCCACAATCTCAGACCCGGCCTCTTCCTGGTCCACAGTCTCAGATCCGGCTCACTCTCCTGGCCATGAAGGGCTGTGTGGGCGCGTGTGACCCGGGCAGCGTGTGGACGAGGCCCCGGGAGTGAGGCGTGCGACCCAGGGTGAGGGAGTGGCTGTGGGGGAGGGGGGACAGGGGGGACAGGGGGGACAGAGGGGACAGAGGGGACAGGGGGGACAGAGATGCGTAGGTCGGACCCTGAGAACCGGGTTTGATCCCTCTGGTCCTCATGTAGGACAGGAACTGGTCCGGGATCTCGGCCAGGACCTCTTTGGCGAGGCGCGCCATGCTCAGGACGTGGTTCCCCCGGCGATCAACATAGTCTCTGAACGGGACGAACTGTGGGGAGAAGAGGGAGAGGGTGAGGAGAGAGAGAGAGGGTGAGGAGAAAGGAAGAGGGTGAGGAGAAAGGAAGAGGGTGAGGAGAAAGGGAGAGGGTGAGGAGAGAGAGAGAGAGGGTGAGGAGAAAGGAAGAGGGTGAGGAGAGAGAGGGTGAGGAGGGAGGGAGAAACGTGAGGAGAGAGGGGCGGGAGAGGGGGAGAGGAGGGAGAGAGGGTGAGGAAAGAGGAGGAGAGAGGGTGGGGGAGAGGGGGGGAGGGAGAGAATGTGAGGAGAGGAGGGAGGAGAGAGAAGGAAGGGGGGAAGGGACAGAGAGAGAAGAGGGTGAGGAGGAAGAGGGTGAGGAGAAAGGAAGAGGGTGAGGAGGGAGAGGGTGAGGAGAAAGGGAGAGGGTGAGGAGAGAGAGAGAGGATGAGGAGAGAGGGAGGGGGTGTGAGGAGAGAGGGAGAGGATGAGGAGAGAGAGAGAGGGTGAGAAGAGAGGGAGAGGATGAGGAGGGAGGGAGAAAGGTGAGGAGAGAGAGGGGCGGGAGAGGGGGAGAAGAGGGTGAGAGGGTGAGGAAAGAGGAGGAGAGAGGGTGGGGGAGAGGGGGGAGGAAGAGAGTTTGAGGAGAGGAGGGAGGAGAGAGGAGGGAGAGAGAGGAGGGAGGGGGGAAGAGGGAGAGGGGTTGAGGAAAGAGGAGGCAGAGATTGAGGGGTCGATTTTAAAGCTGGGGTACGTAACTTTCAAACTACAACAATAGAACTCTGTAATAAAATTCTGCTGCTCCTAAAAAGCGCACACACAAGAATCACCCATTAAACAGGTGTAGAAGGAGCAGCATCTGCAGTCCGAGCTCCTAAAAGGTTTGCTTCCATTACTCGTTTCCAAATAATGTATTTCTGGTCTTTGCCACATCTTTTTCAGACAGAAAAGTGAAAAGGAGAGGACCACCCTCACTCAGCCAAACAGCTCTCAGCCCAAAGAGTCAAATAGTGACTGAAAGTTACGCACCCCAGCTTTAAACACTGTGACCTGCTTCTGAAAATACCGACCTGAACGATGTCGCGCTCGGCCGCTCGTCCCTGAGATGAAATCCTTTCTTCGTCTCCGTCCAGCTCGATCATCTCTGAAACACACAGAGCCTGAGTTAGAGCTGCTGATCCCACACAGGGCTTGACCTGGCTCATGGTTAAATCGGCTTCCTCTGCATAAAGACTGTGGTGATGTCGCACTCCTCATATGCTTGGCTGAAGTTGGATCTGTTTGGTGTTTTACACAGTGATTCTCAAACAGCCGGTGCTTAATCCAATCAAAGGACAACGTATTAATCTTGTCCAATCACAGCTCAGCGTGTTGATCCTGTTTGATGAGCCAGTATCAGTGTGTGAACAGGGCTCACAGTCAGACGATCACTAAAGCTGCTGTCCGAGGTTCCCTAGATAAGAGAGACACACATACAAACACAAAGAGACACAGACACACACACACAAACACACACTCACCGTCAAACTCTGCCGGTCCCACTCCCACGATGATGATGGACATGGGCAGAGATGCCGCCTGCAAAACAGACATAAGGCATTTTGGCTCAGATGAACAGGGAATTTTGATTCCGAGCAACAAAGAATTTTGGCTCAGATGAGTCCCAGTTTCCGTGTCCCACTTTTGAAACTTTAATTTCAGTTTTATGCGGCCATTACTTCATGATGAGCTCAGGTTTATGCCTCCCCAAAGCTCGAGACCAGATCTGGACCAGGCCCTCTCGACTCCAGTTGAATCCGTTTGATAAACACACATGTAAGCCACACTCCCTGGTTGTTCGGATCTGGTGCTGGTTCTATTACTTCATGTAACACACCCTTCGGATCCTTATGAGACAACAGCAGTGATGCATGTTAGAGCAGTCTATGGTTAGAGCACAGGGAAATATTTCTAAATGACTGTATTTACACAGATAAAGGCCTGTGTGTGTGTGTGTGTGTGTGAGAGAGAGATGAGTCCCAGTGTCCGTGTCCCACTTTTGAATCTTTAATTTCAGTTTTATGCGGCCGTTACTTCATGATGAGCTCAGGTTTATGGCTCCCCACAGATCTAGACCTCGTCCGGACCAGGTTTTGTACTCATTACACTGAAGTCTGTGGGGGACAGTTTAACTCACTTGCAGTAAAACATGCTTCAGTTTGTGTTCATGTAGAGACCAGAGAGAGACCAGAGAGAGAGACCAGAGAGAAAGACGTTTCAGCTGCTCAAACACTATGTGAAACTATTGCTCTTAAGAACGTGCTGATGTCTAAAATCAGCAGAGATGAAGGACAGTTTTTTTTGGGCGCTTGCCACACTGTGGGGTCTCCTCAGGCTCAGTTAAATAACGGCGGCCATCTTACGCATGGCACTTTGGCGCCAGTTCTGCAGCAGGAGGACTTTTTGCAATCACAGTTTTTGCTTCACAAGTTTTCTTCAAGTTAAACCATAACAGCTGCAGCAGAGCGTCCAAGTACGTCCCTTTCCTGTGCACCTAAAGCCCATAGTTTACTTTTCACCAGTTAAATATATCTAATGCTGGGGTACGTATCTTTGAAAATACAAAAACTCTGTAATAAAAACCAGTTCCAGGGTCTAAAAACGTTTGTTTCGATTCGGCCTGGATCTGGTCCTGGTCTTGGCCTGGGCCTGGGTCTGGTCTTTACATTGACGATGCTCTCCTTGGTCTGGGCCATGTCGGTGATGACTCCGTCTGAGAGGATGAGGAGGATGAAGTACTGCGACCCGTCCGTCACCGCAGAGGCGTATCTGAAAGAGAAGACATGTCAGGTCTGTCAACAAGAGAGAGGAGATGGGAGGAGAGAGGAGATGGGAGGAGAGGGGAGGAGAGGAAAGGAGAGAGGAGAGGATTAAGGAGGTGAGGGGAGAGTCTCATCCACCCATGTATTGGTCCATAAATCTTTATTTGGCAGAGGTCCAAAATTTTAATCTGCTCTTTGAACTTTTAGATATACTATTTGTGAACAACTGCTGTGATTTGCAAGACTCATTATACTGGTGATGGTTTGGGCAGAAGGGTTGGGGAGATGGGGCCATAAACACCTTGCTGTATATGCGTCTGAAGGCGGCTGTTGCTATGGCAGCCGTGCATTCTGGGAGAGAGTGGGTCTGAGAGGATATTATAGAGATGAGCTAATATTAGTTACAACTTCTGCTACTGCTGCTACTGCTATTACTACTTCTACAACTACTGCTACTACTACTACTACTACTACTACTACTACCGCTACTGCTGCTGCCACTGCCACTGCTACTACGCACACACACACACACAAACACAAACACACATTTGTTGCTGTGATGTGGTGCGGGTTGTGTGGGAGTTTACACAGTGACATTTGAAAAATCAGATCATTCTCACATTGTACTGTTTAAGATTCAGTAGCAGTAGCAGTAGCAGTAGTAGTAGCCATAGCAGAAGCCCTCTCATACCTGGCCACATGGTTGATGACCGGGGAGAAGTGCGTGGGCCCATAGAGCCGCACCGTCTTCAGGCTCTGGTAGTACGCCTCCAGGACGCCCTCGATTCCACTGCAGTACGGGTTGTGGGGGTTTCCATTCTGTAAGAGGGAGGCATGTTGTTTAGTCCAGAGCAGAATGAGACCAGAACGAGACCAGAGAAAGACCAGAGAGAGACCAGAGAGAGACCAGAGAGAGACCAGAATGAGACCAGAGAAAGACCAGAGAGAGATTGTAGAGTACCAGGGGGAACTCGTGCGACACTCGTCCGTCCGGAGGCAGTTTGGCGCCAAAGCCGAGCGCTGGGAACAGTTTATCAGAGTCGTAGTCCTGGATTATCTCCCCCACGGCCTTCAGCGCCAGAGCGTAGTCATTCAGCTGATACGGACTCATGTAGTGGAGAGAGGTGGGCTGGGAGGGGTTACCTGCAGTATGAGAAGAGTACTGCTACTGCTGCTGCTACTACTACAACTGCTGCTAAGGAGTAGCAGCAGTCGTAGTACTAGTAATAGCAGCAGTAGCAGCAGTAGCAGTGAAGCAGTAGTAGTAGTGGTGGTATTTGTATTTGTAGTAGTATATTTTTAGTACTGACCATTGGAGGCAGTGAAGTCAATGGCCACAGTGAAGTTGATCTGAGTCCTGCACAAAAACACTCATTTTCAGTGCGCTGCATTGGGGGCAGTGTGTGGTGGTGACATTCACTGGGGCCCGACACTACACCCAGTTTGTAATCATAAACCATATTTGCAATAGTTTGTTGCTTTTTAAACTAATCTGTCAAGAATGAGAGGCAGAAAGCCCACTCAGTGTAGTATGTGAACTTTGGACTAACAGTATGTCTATATTCTGCATTAATGTCCCCTCCCAAACAATAATGTATTTATCCAAAATGCACCGTATTGATCTATACAGTTTAAATATGTAGCCTTTTGATTGGAGTTCAGATGCTAGCGGCTAGCCCATCAGTGACCCTTCTCGCTGCATCCTTCTCACTATACATCAACCTTCCATCGGTGTACTTTACATGTAAATCTTCAAACGTATGCAGATGACACAGTAATGTACATACACACCAAAAACTCCTCACAAGCTGCTGACAAACTATCACAGTCTATGGTTCACAAGTTGGTTAAATCAGTGCTGTCTAAAATGTAGATATTTCCGTTTCAGCCTTGTGGCTAATTCTGGTAAATTTACAGTAAGGTTCATTAGTGTAATAATAATAATGCATCGGTTTTATAAAATATTTTGGACACTCAAAGAAGCTTCACATGTCATTATTCATTCACTCCATACACAGTGGTGATAAACTACTACTGTAGCCAAAGCTGCCCTGGGGCACACTGACAGAAGCGAGGCAACCAGTATGCGCCATCGGCTCCTCCGACCACCATCAACCATTCACACACACACCAGATTCATTCTAAGCAATGGGGGTGAAGTGTCTTGCCTAAGGACCCAACGGTAGTTTGGCACTTTGCAGCCACAGCCGCCCCACTGTGGCACCTGGTGTTCCCAGAGGTGAGGCGTCTTGCAAAGGACACAACGCCAGCAGACAGTCTTGTGGTGGGCTCAAACCCACAACCTTCAGGCTCAAAGGCCTGAAGGTTGGGAGAGCCAACTGAGCCACTGTCGCCCTGTACACTGTCCCAGTCAATGAAACAAGTAAATAAATAAAGTAAACAATACTTTTCACTGGTCTGCTCTTCTACAACACTCAGGGAAAACAATCAACACTTTACTTGACACTGGCTAAATGGCTTCACTGATCGCGTTTCAGATAGCGCTGCCAGTCGGACTTTACTTTTAGAAAGTAAGCAGCGCTGCTCGTAGAATTTGGCGCCTCGCTACGTTATCAACAAGTGCACATAAGAGCTGTGTTCACAAGCGAGGAAGACAGCCAATCACTGCTGAGAGATGAGCGGGTCACGAGTTGCTGCTGCAGCTGCTCTGGAGGAGGCGCGGCGTATGAATAAAAGGGAAGACGTAGATTTGGCCAGTGACATCATCATTATTGGTGGGGACGTGTCCGCACAATCCCCACGCAAACCTACACCCTTGGGGGGGTCTTCTGTGTTTGCATTGGGGGCAGTGTGGTTTGAATCTTACCCTCCTCTGATGTAATCCAGGAACGACAGCTCGGAATCCACCAGACAGGACAACAGCGTCACCTGGAGGATATACACACAGCTTTAAAGAAAGATAACCTCTCTATGACATCACAGTGTAGGAGTTTGAGACAGGAGTGTTCAGAAAGAAGGGGCGGGGAACTCACCGTCCCAGAGTTCTGATATTTCTTCTTTTTCTTTCCTTTTTTTTTGGGGTTCAGTACCTGGAGAAACACAGGGTCAATCTCACTGTGATATCACAAACACACACATGTGACATCACAAACACATATGATATCACCAACACACACACGTGATGTCATAGTGATGTCACATTGACGATGTCACATACCTCGTACACGTGGAACTGCGACTGGCTGCGACACATCTCTCTGTAACTCGTACTGAACTCTCCAATGAAGTCATGTCTGCGGAGAGAGACCTGCTTTAGACCTGGTACAGATCTGGTTACAAGTCCTGGTTCAGTACTGGTTCAGACCTGGTTCAGACCTGATTCAGTTCTGGTTCAGTCCTGGACTCACCCTCCGTCTCGGTCCCAGTCGTACACCTCCACTTTGATGCTCCTGAAACCAAATAAACCCATCAGGATTAAATTCTTTCTTAAAACATGAGAGCAGACATTAACAAGTTACGAGCTTGGGTCCATAACCTTATTCTCATAAATAACACATATTTAAAACTCATGTAGTTTTCTGCGACAGAAAAAGTCCACAACGCACTGTGCTGTCTTCATTGATTTAAAAACAAAGCTTTCTTTTATGTGAGCCCAGTGAGCCACTATTTGACTCTTTGAGCTGAGAGCAGATTGGCTGAATAAGGGCGGTCCACTCTGTTTCACTGCTATTGACAGCAACTAAAAGTGTTAGCATCATGTTAACTTGGAAAAAATGTGTTTTTGGTGAAACTATGTGATTTTTACCCAAAGATGAGAAATGCGTAAGTGTAGCTGCACTTTCAATTCACGGGGATCTGCCTTGGAAATCCGCGACAAATCTACCGGCAAAGGCTAGATAGTTCTGTGTTTACAAAGTTAGCGTGAAAAGCTTCGTCACCACGTGGGTTGGGGGAGGCCATGGATGTTTTATAATATCTGGGACGACCGGAAGGACCAGAGAAATGCCAAAATATGAGCGAGTTCCGCTAATCTTTTAGTGCCCATGGTGGCCCATGCGCTACTGAGCACAAGTAGCGCATGGGCCACTGCTTTGATTTGAATAGGCCGCCATCTTGGATCGCTGGGGCTTGGGGGAGGTGGGCTCACAGGCAGAAGAGCAGAGAACTAGCCATTTCAATAGAGGCAAAGTCGCCGCTATGCAAGAAATGGCTATAATATCTAAGTTTTGAGTATGATATGGTGTATCACTCAAATTATTATCACACAAAAATTTTAAAAAGTGCAATATGGGACCTTTTATACAAAAGCTTGGTCCTGACCTGTCGTAGTCCCCATTACACAGCGCTCTCACTGGGATCTTGAAGGCCTGCCACACTGGGTCCAGAGTGTTCTTCACCACTTCCGTCTTATGGCAGATGGTGAAACTGCAGAGAGAGAGAGTGTTGTTTGGACCTGAGTCAGCTGTCCACCATGGGGAATAGAGAGATCAGAGAGAAAGACCAGCAAGTGACCAGCGAGAGACCAGAGAGAGAGGCCTGAGAGAAGAACCAGCAAGACCAGAGAGAGACCAAAGAGAGACCAAATAGAGACCCGAGAAAGACGAGAGAGAAAGAGGAAGACAGAGAAAGACCAGGGAGAGAGAGACCAGCGAAACAGAAGAATGGGCAGGTCGATTTGTGACGATGAACAGTGCTGAGGTACATCTTCTTTAAGTTCTTCATCTGTTCTTCATATCAAAATGACTGATGTGTGGATATTTACCCTCTGTCCGTCCCCGGTTCTGTGTGAGGTGTTTGATCTCTGCTAAAGGCATTGCCGTGTGTGTCTCTCTCTGTGTGTGTGTGTGTCTTTGTGTGTGAGTCTTTCTTTGTGTGTGTCTCTCTCTGTGTGCGAGTGCGTGTTTGTGTATGTGTTTGTGAGATCGGCCTGCGGTTGTGTTCCCACGCTTCAGTGCCCCCCTCCTCCCCCTCCTGACCCGGCTTCAGTCTCAGCTGTGAGATGAAAGACCTCTCAGCTCCAGCAGATTTCATCATCGCTGCATTCACATGAGGCGGACAAGAGACTGGGCTGGGGGCACACCATGGATCTATTATTATATCTGGATAGGGTATTACTAGCTTATAGTTGTCACACCCATGGGCACAGGGGGAACCCACGGTATACTGCAAACTAAATTCACGAGGGCTACCCAGAAAATGTCCCAAACAACTCAATGTAAACTAAAACAGCGCGACCTCAGCTAACAGAGAACTTTCAGCTTTCATAAAGGTCGGATTACGTGGGAATTTTAGTGTTTCTTGTCATCCTGAACTTTTTTCAGTTTTCTATAAATCAAGTGCAAGAAACTCTGCTTGTTTGGCTCCCGCTCTAACTCTGCTCTGATCAGCAGCTCTGATTGGTCAGAACGCGGCCAAGCCCCTATGTACACGTGAAAGCCACACACGTGCAAAGTGTCATGGGAGCTCATCCACTGGGCAGAACTGGGAGGACCAGAAGATTCCCAAATACGGGCGAGTTCTGCTAATCTTTCGGTGCCCATAGGGGTCCCATGTGCCACTGAGCACAAGCCATTGATTTGAATAGGGCGCCATCTTGGATCTCCGGGGCTCTGCTCTCTAGCACCAGAGAGAGAGCAGAGAGAGATTAGAGAGAGGCCATAGAGAGACCATAGAGACCAGAGAGAAACCAGAAAGAGATCATAGACAGACCAGAGAGAGACCATAAAGAGAGCAGAGAAACTCACGATCCGTCCTCGTTGCTCCTGAAGAAGACCAGGAAAGGATCAGATTTCCCAAAGAAGTCTTTCTTGTCCAGTTTGTTTCCACAGAACTGCAGCATCACCGACTCCTGTACACAGCAGGAAAGACCACCCCCTTACACAAAAGGAGATTCAAGATTTTTATTTGTCAAACCAAGTGAATGGTTTGAAATTATATTTCTCTCATCCGTGATTGTGGAGCGGGGGGTGGGGGAAGAGGGGTGGGGGGAAGAGGGGTGGGAGGGAGGGCAGGGAGTTCAGCTTCCTGATGGCCTTGAGAATGAAACTGTTTTTAAGTCGACTGGAACTGATTCCGTAAATTCTGCAGTCTCCTCCCTGAAGGCATTACCCTGAAGAGCCTGTGTGATGGGTGCGTAGGGTCCCTGGTGATTCTGACGGCTTTGCGGGTGAGACGGGTGGAGTACATGTCCTTAATGGTGGGGAGAGGGGCTCCACAGATCTTCTCTGCTGCTCTCATGATGCGCTGGAGGCTCCTTCGGCAGGAGGCAGTGCTGGGCAGCACGGTGGCTGAGTGGATAGCACTCTCGCCTCTCAGCAAGAAGGTCCTGGGTTCGAATCCCGGTTGGACCAGGGCCTTTCTGAGTGGAGTTTGCATGTTCTCCCCGTGTCTGCGTAGGTTTCCTCCGGGTGCTCCGGTTTCCCCTACCACTAAAAATATGTACAATAGGTATGGCATGTGCCTCCTGCACTGGCACCCCTCTCCCAAAAATAACAATTGTAAACCGCTTTGAGACTCCTATGTGCAGTGAAAAGGCGGTATATAAATAAAAGCTTACTGGTGCCGTGCCACCCAGTGATGGAGCTGGTCAGGATGCTCTCTACAGTCCCTCTGTAGAAGTTGCCCACAACGGAGGCCGGGACTCCTGTAGCGCCTCTTGTGACGCCTCCACTGTGCTGCAGATGCGTGGGGCCCTTGGTGACCTGTCAGCGCTTCAGAAGATGATATCTCTGGATTTGTAGGTCTTAAATACTACGTCTTTACTACTCTCCGTATTAAAATACTTTAATACGGAGAGACCACCTCCTTACACAACAGGAAAGACCACCCCGCACAGCAGGAGAGATCACCCTCAACCAGAGGAGTGTGTGCGTCTGGGGAAGGATATCATAGTCACTCGGATTACAAACACAGGCGCTCCACAGGGCAGTGTTCTTTATCCCCTGCCCGTCTCCTTGTACACCAGTGCTTTTAAATAATTTTCTGCTGAGTCCCCCTTAGGTAGACGAAAACATCCCCCCCGCCCCCACTCACTTAAGATTGGCCCATAAAATCAACTCTTAGCCCAAAAAGTCAAATAAGGACTCAGAGCTCTTTCTTAAGTGTGCAACAAAAATAACAACAAAATATAAGATGGCCTGTTGTGGTTTGTTCTGTTTGATTTGTTCACAATATTTCACTTTTGGGCACAACATGCATTATTAATGCAAAAGAAAATGTAGGTACCACAGCTTTAGTTTAGTGAGTTTAGTTTAGTTTAGTGAGTTTTAGAAGGGAAGAGACATGGGGGAGACATGGACACTCCCTGAGACGTCATACTCCAGCTCTGTTTCTTGCACCGGCGTATTGATCGCGTGCACAGGTTATGCAAAAACACGCACTTATCTGAGCTGGTCACATTATGGCCTTTCTCCTTTTGCAACACACTTTCTCTTTCATACAGCGAAAAACTAAAAACTCCCTGCGGTCTCGCGCCCCCCTCCCAAATAGAGAGACGGGCGCAACCAGATCCATGTGCAATTAAACTTTATTCAAGTACGGCAAAAATAAAACAAAGCATGTCCCCCAGGGTCACACGAGAAGCACTGCTGTACACCAACCACTGCACCTCCAGCTGATCAAGTTTATGAACGACACCACTTTCATTGGACTTGTCTCCGACAACAATGAGTGCACTTGCGTAAAAGCAGTTTTAAGAAATGTTAAGAAATGTGGAGATTTTGTATCTATTTTCGTCATAGACTGTAGATATTCATGGACGTCGTCACGCCTATCTCCGCCGTTGAAACTAATGTGCCACCACTTTTGCCGTCTATGGCCTGAAACTGGCCATAGACGGCAAAATGGCCACGGGGATGGAAAATGTGAAAAAATGGAATAATGAAAATTGATCTTTTTCACAAAAAAAGTTGTCAGTTGGAGATCAAATCCTCCTCGGCCGTTTCACTAATTTGCCTCAAAATCGCTAAACAACGTCTAAACACATGTACCATCAATACAAGGGGATACAGGTATTTAGTTTTTCTGTTGTTTGATCTCATATTCGTGGACTTCAGCTCTGCCTTCAACACAATCCTGCCATCCCTGCTCCAGGACAAGCTCTCCCAGCTCAACGTGCCCGATTCCACCTGCAGGTGGATCACTGACTTCCTGACAGACAGGAAGCAGCGAGTGCGTCTGGGGAAGAATGTCTCGGACTCTAGGATTATAAACACAGGAGCCCCACAGGGCTGTGCTCTTTCTCCCCTGCTCTTCTCCCTGTACACCAACCACTGCACCTCCAGCCACGACTCCGTGAAGCTGATCAAGTTCGCGGACGACACCACCCTCATTGGACTCATCTCCAACAACGATGAGTCTGCCTACAAGAGGGAGGTGGACCGGCTCGTGTCCTGGTGCAGTGGTAACAACCTGGAGCTGAACGCCCAGAAGACAGTGGAGATGATTGTGGACTTCAGGAAGAGCACTGTCCCCCCGCCCCCACCCTCCCCCATCATCAAGAAGGCCCAGCAGAGGATGTACTTCCTGCGGCAGCTCAGGAAAGCCAAGCTGCCTGCACAGATGTTGGTGCAGTTCTACACGGCCATCATCGAGTCCATCCTCACCTCCTCCATCACCGTGTGGTTCGCTGGAGCCACAGTCAGGGACAAACAGAGACTACAGCGCATTGTGCGCTCTGCAGAGAAGGTGATCGGCCGCAGCCTTCCATCGCTGCAGGACCTGTACGTCGCCCGAGCTCGAGGCCGGGCTGGTCGTATCACAGCCGACCCCTCTCACCCTGCACATGGACTATTCCAACCACTCCCCTCAGGCAGGAGACTGCGGTCCATCAGGACTAGAACCTCCCGCCACAAGAACAGTTTCTTCCCCTCTGCTGTTGGACTCTTGAACACTTCTTAACCTGTCCCCCCGCCCTTTATAAAGTCACTTTACTGCCCATCATACGTCACTTTACTTTACTGTACTGCTGTGACCTCACATTGTGTGCACTTGTATATTGTATACAGTAATTGTAACTCTATTTTAAATTTAAATTTATTCCTTAGAAGTGCTTTTTTATTTTATTTTTTATTATGCCTCTCTACCTTTACCTCTCTTTCTGACTGTTGCACTGAGCAATTTCCAAGTCTGTGACTTCCTGTTACTTACGTGGCAATAAAAATGATTCTGACTCTGATTCTGATAGTTGACCCACTTAACAAACACGAACACTCACCAAATTTTGTTTTCTGGCATACAATGTGTTATTTTGGTAAGACAAAAATTGAAATTGAAATTGTAGAGGGCGCTATTGTGCAAAGTATATGCCCTCCGTTTACACATACAAAGTCCAATTTGCACAAAATTTAAATTGATTGTTCAACTCTCAGGTTGGGTAAACTGAAAGTGTAAAACATGAAATTGCAGCATTAGCGCCCTCTACAGACTGAGCCCAGTGTTACATGGGGAGAATGTGGTTTCGTTTTTAAATAGAGACACACAATCATGGATCATAGACATTCAAAATACACAGTGGAGCTCCCATCAGGGCGCGTTCGACGCTGCTTGCGGCTTTAATTACTTGCGCCGAAGGCCAAAGCAATTTCCTAGTTTGTGATTTCCTGTTACTCACAATGGCAATAAAAACTATTTTGATTCAGATTCTGATGTTGGACAAACTACATGTGTTATTTACTATAGCAACGTGCCCCAGCTTTAAACATTTTCAATGTTATGACACTAAAGTTAGTGGTTTGTGTTGTGTTCAATCCGTCTGTCTGCAAATCAGAACTCATCACAGTGTAACAAGTGTTTGGACAGAAGAGGTGGGAGGAGTGTGGATGGAGCTAAACACAGCTGCAGGTCTGTGATGAGGAGGAACAGTTGGGAATATGTGTCCTTTAAGATGCTCAGTCACTGTCTCTGTGTGTGTTACTGTGTACGCGTGGGTGTGTGTGTGTGTGGGTGTGTATCTGTGAGCGTGTTTGTGTGTTTCTCTCTCTCTATCTCTGTGTGTGTGTGTGTGTGTGTGTGTCTGTGAGTGTGTATAATTCTCTGTCTGTGTCAGTGTGTGTGTGTCTGAGTAAGTGTGTGTGTGTTATTTTTAGCTCATGCTGCGTTTCCGTGGAGACATAAAGCCCACGCTCACGTGAGAGAAGATGCCTCAGTGTATATGACCACTGTAGTAGTATTATCAAAAACAGTAGCTTTAGCAGTAGTAGCAGCAGTAGGAGTCACAGCAGTAGTAGCAGTAACAGTAGCAGTAACAGTAGCATTAACTGTAGCAGTAACTGTAACAGTAGCAGTAGCAGTAACTGTAACAGTAACAGTAGCAGTAACTGTAACAGTAACAGTAGCAGTAACTGTAACAGTAGCAGTAACTGTAACAGTAGCAGTAGCAGTAACTGTAACAGTAGCAGTATCTGTAACAGTAGAAGTAGCAGTAACAGTAGTAGTAACAGTAGCAGTAATTGTAGCAGTAACAGTAGTAGTAACAGTAGCAGTAACTGTAGCAGTAACAGTAAAAGTAGTAGTAACAGTAGCAGTAGCAGTAGCAGTAGTCTTACCCTGCAGTTGCTGAGCTCCTCCGCTCTCACGATCACAGTTCCACACTTTCTCCCTGGAATCCCCCTGAAGCAAAAGCACATGTTATTAAAGCACAGCATGATGCTCCCCCCTCACACTGAGGCCTCTTGGGACACAGTACATCTGTGATCACTGCTCTTCTTGTCTTGATAATTCAGCGAAACACCCATGTCTTGGTATGTTTGCAGTGGTGAAACAGCAGTGGTCAGCAGTGGTCTCCAGGGGTTGATTTGCTAGCAGCAGATTAGAAACTCAGACATATCACACAGATCAGAACTCACATGAGAGGTTTCTCCAGTCGACTCCCTGCAGAGCCCACGATCTCCCCCAGAGTACAGCAGGCCTGTCCCAGGAAGTCCTAAGGATGGGATGAGAAGGGAGAGAGAAAAGAGAGGAAATGAGGGAGAAGGAGAAGGAGGGAGGAAAGAGGAGAGGAGGAGCAGTGGGAGGAGAGAGGAGGTGGGAGAGAGAATGAGAAGTAAAAGAGAAGGGAGGAGAGAGAATGGGGAAGGAGAGAGGAGAGAGGAGAGAGAATGAGGAGGGAGATAGGAGAGTGTGTGTGAAGGAGCTGTGGCTGACGTGGCAGAATCTGGGCCAAGTCTATGTCTGCCCCGGGGCGGCTGGGGCAGAAGTGTGTCAGCCCGAGTGTGTCTGTGTGTTTGTGTGTGTGTGGACTGGACCCCGCGGTGCAAACACTTCACACTCGGATTAACAAACTGCAGTAAACAACAGCTCATCCGGACCGGACCTTACTGGACTTAATAAAGCTGGGGTCCGTAACTTTAGTGTCATAAATAATACAAGTCTAAAAGCTGAGGTCGGTAAATTTAGTCTCATAAATTACATATTTTTAAAGCTGGGGTACGTAACTTTAGTCTCATAAATAACACGTATGGTTTGTCCAACAGAAACATGTTATCTTCTGTCTAAGTAAGAGATCTATGAGTCACTATTTGACTCTTTGGGTTGAGAATGAGGATGGTCCTCTCTTTGTCACTTTTCTGTCTGGAAAAATCTGACACCATCCTGCCATACCTGCTCCAGGACAAGCTTTCCCAGCTCAACGTGCCCGATTCCACCTGCAGGTGGATCACTGACTCCCTGACAGACAGGAAGCAGCGAGTGCGTCTGGGGAAGAATGTCTCGGACTCGCGGATTATGAACACAGGAGCCCCACAGGGCTGTGTTCTTTCTCCCCTGCTCTTCTCCCTGTACACCAACCACTGCACCTCCAGCCACGACTCCGTGAAGATCATCAAGTTCGCGGACGACACCACCCTCACTGTTCTCATCTCTGACAAAAATGAGTCCTCCTAAGGCAGGGAGGTGGACCGGCTGGTGTCCTGGTGTAGTGGGAACAACCTGGAGCTGAACGCCCAGAAGAGCACTGTCCTCCCGCCCCCATCCTTCCTGATGGACTCCCCCATCACCTCTTTGGACTCGTTTTGTTTCCTAAACACCACCGTCACCCAGGAACTCAAGTGGGAGCCGACCATCAGCTCCATCATCAAAAAGGCCCAGGAGAGGATGTACTTCTTGCGGCAGCTCAGGAAAGCCAAGCTGCCTGCACAGATGTCCATCCTCACCTCCTCCATCACCGCGTGGTTCACTGGAGCCACAGTCAGGGACAAACAGAGACTACAGCGCATCGTGCGCTCTGCAGAGAAGGTGATCGGCCGCAGCCTTCCATCGCTGCAGGACCTCTACAACTCCCGAGCTTGTGGGCGGGCTGGTCGTCTCACTCCGACCCCTCTCACCCTGCACATGGACTGTTTTAGCACCTGCCCTCAAGCAGGAGACTACGGTCTATTCGGACCAGAACCTCCCGCCACAAGAACAGTTTCTTCCCCTCTGTTGGGCTTTTGAACACTTCATAACCTGCCCCCCCCGCCCTTTATAAAGTTAGTTTACTTTCCTTCCCATCATAACGCCACTTTACTGTTGTCACCTTATTGCACTGCTTACTGCATATTGTGAGCCCCATGTGCATTTTTATATTGTATATAGTAATTGTAATTGTAATTATAATAATTAAATTTAAATTTTTATACCTTAGAAGTGTATGCTGTTTTTTTGTATTATGCCTTACTCTTTTCTTTCCCTCTTTTTTCTGACTGTCAAAGCATTTTCCTAGTCTGTGACTTCCTGTTACTTACATGGCAATAAAAATGACTCTGATTCTGACTCTTGATTCTGATGTAAAGATGTGACAGAGGTCAGAAGTACTATGAAAACTAAACCAGGACCAGGACCCTTACCTCAAATTTGAATTTCCTTCTGAGGGTAATACCACACATACTGTGTCTACTAGTTGAGCTGTTTTAGAGCCATGAACTATGACTGACCTGGATAGTCTGGTAGAATGGTGTGGCTCACTTAAATTACAGATTAATACAGAAACGAAGGTGGAAATTGTGATGAACCCTAAAGCTGCTGGTTCATCACCATCCACCGCCAGGAAATTAGGCAGGTGAGCTCCTTTAAATATCTGGGAGTCCACATTGACTCAGTTCTGAGCTGGAGCACACAGGTGACGACTGTTTGCAGCAGAATCCATCAGCGTTCGGTGTGTCGAAGACCATCATGCTCATCATCCACAAAGCATCCATTGAATCATCGCTGAGGTACGGGATTACCAGCTGGTTTGGGAATCTTCTTGTTAAATCCAAAACACAAATATTTAACTTGTTAAAAACCGCTGGGAAAATAATGGGCACGCCTGTCCCTCTATGAGCAGGGCATGAGGAGACAGACCAGGAGCATACTCTCTCTCTGAACCTACACATGTACTTTTTCGCTGAATATGAGCTTTTGAACTCTGGGAGGAGGTACAGAGTGCCACGGTGCCGACTCAATTGCTATAAGAACTCATTCATACCTGTTTCAGTGAATCTGTTAAATAAGCACATGAGGAGGTGATGTATGTGTGAACTGTACAGCACATGTGTTGGTGTCTCTGTGTGTATGTATTCTTTGTATTGAAAAGTAGCAGACCCATCAGTCCGAACCAAATCTCCTAAATGAGACAAAAATAAACAATCTTGATCATGATCTTGACATGGATTGTACTACAGAGGTTATGGTCTGAAAGCTACATACCCCAGCTTTAAAGTTACGCACCTCAGCTTTATAAAAAGGGAGCGTGTGGCAGTGGACAAACACAGAGTTAGTGTTTTGTGATAAAGTAAATATCCTCAGGACTCACATGTTTGGAGAGGTTGTCGCTCTTACAGTCCAGATCGTACCTGCGGAGAAACCAGAGACACGTTCCTGAGAGCAACTTGAGTTCGTGCAGAAGCCCTCCTCCTCAACAGCTCATTGAGACACAATAAAAGCTGTTCTTTAGACCCCTGCTCACATGTGGCTCAGGGGTCAGGGCTCTAACACACACACACAAGTCACACTAGGGACAATACTCTGATTATGTTTGGGTGAGTGAAGCTCTCACTGTCAGAGTTTGGGCTGTTGCACGTGCTTTCCTTTTCCTTCCTTTATAAAGTTGTCCATGTGAAAAATATATTGGAAAAGGTCTGTATTACTCGTTTCTCTCCGGCCTCTCTCTCTTGTCTCTTTCTGGTCTCTCTCTGATCTCTCTCACTCTGGTCTCTCTCTCTTGTCTCTTCCTCTGGTCTCTCTCTGGCCTCTAACCCTGGTCTAAACCTGGTCTAAACCTGGTCTAAACCTGGTCTAAACCTGGTCTAAACCTGGTCTAAACCTAGTCTAAACCCAGTCTAAACCCGGTCTAAACCCGGATCCGGACTCACATATGAACAGCAGGATGTTGTGCTCTGGTGGAGAATAAATATCTTGTGTTATTTTCGCTCCAGCGAGTCGAAAAACATAAAGAAGAAAAATGGAAAACATTGGATTATGTCTGCATCAAGGAGTAATGTATGTGACGAGGGGGCTGGGACTGGACCAGGACAAGTCCAGGACTGAACCAGGACTGAGGAAAGACCAGGACTGAATAAGTGTTGAACCAGGACTGAGGACTAGACCAGGACTGAAAGAGGACTGAGGACTAGATCAAAATTGAACCAGGAATTCGGATTAGACTAGAAACCAGGCAAAGGCCAGGACTGAACCAGGACTGAACCAGGGCTAGACCAGGACTGAGGACTGGACAGGGATTGAACCATTATGTCTTCACGTGTGTAAATGAGGGACTTAGAGACCAGAGGTGAGGACTAAGAACTGTCACAGTGCCAGGACCAGAGAGAGAGAGAGAACACACAGAGAGAGAGAGACCACAGAGAGACCAGAAAGAGAGAGACCACAGAGAGACCAGAAAGAGAGAGACCACAGAGAGACCAGAAAGAGAAAGACCACAGAGAGACCAAAGAGAGATCAGAGAGAATCATACAGTAAATATAATGTACTACAGAAAGCCCCTTGTCCATGTGGAATAATACAGACACTTTCCATTATATTTTTCAAAAAGACAACTTTATAAAGGAAAAAGCAGCACCCGCAACAGCCCAAACACTCAAATGCGGCTCGTTGCTTTGTCAATGTGCAAGGTTTTGTCCCTGGTGTGACTTGTATGTAGTGTGTGCCTTCTTGTCTGTGTTGTGTGTTGTGCTATCAAAATAAACTTCCTCCTCAAAAGGGGCAGAAACTCACAGGTCAAAGCGCAGATTCTGTCGTTCCTCAAAGAAATAATCCAAGATGAATTTTCGAACGAAGTCTGGGTTCAGCGTGTTGTCTATGACCTCAGTGCGACCGAACTGTGGAGAGAGAATAGCTCACATCCCCTACCAGAGAGAGAGACCAGAGGGAGACCAGAGAGAGACCAGGGAGGGAGACCAGAGAGGAACCAGAGAGAGACCAGAGAGAGACCAGAGAGAGACCAGAGAGAGACCAGAGAGGGAGACCAGAGAGGAACCAGAGAGAGACCAGAGAGAGACCAGAGAGGGAGACCAGAAAGAGACCAGAGAGAGACCAGAGAGGGAGACCAGAGAGGAACCAGAGAGAGACCAGAGAAAGACCAGAGAGAGACCAGAGAGAGACCAGAGAGAGACCAGAGAGAGAGACCAGAAAGAGACCAGAGACCAGAGAGAGACCAGAGAGGGAGACCAGAGAGAGACCAGAAAGAGAGACCAGAGAGAAACCAGAGAGAGACCATATAGAGACCAGAGAGAAACCAGAGAGAGAGACCAGATAGAGACCAGAGAGAAACCAGAGAAAGACCAGAAAGAGACCAGAAAGAGAGACCCGATAGGAACCAGAGAGAGACCAGAGCGAGAGACCAGATAGAGAGACCAGAGAGGAACCAGAGAGAGACCAGAGAGAGAGACCAGAGAGGCACCAGAGAGAGACCAGAGAGAGACCCGAGAGAGACCAGAGAGACCAGAGAGAGACCAGAGAGAGACCAGAGAGAGACCTGAGAGAGACCAGAGAGGGAGAGACCAGGAAAAGACCAGGAAGAGACCAGAGAGAGACCCACCCTTCTGTGTAAATGCTGTGTTTTCAAACTCACCTCTCTCCACTCTCTGTTGGCGATGCCCTGAGTGTAGAGGATGCAGACTGAGGAAACACAAACATTTCCAGTGAACACCGGACAGGACCAGGACTAAAGTAGGTCTAAAGCAGAAATAAAGTAAGTAAGTAAGTAATCTTTATTTATATACCGCCTTTCACAGACCAGAGTCACAAAGCGGTTTACAATTGTTTTTTTTGGGCACTTGTCCTCTCACTCCACACAGAGATGGGAGCGGGGTCGCCGAACAGGAGGCGCATGCCAGACCTATTGTACATATTTTTAGTGGTAGGGGAAACCGGAGTACCCGGAGGAAACCTACGCAGACATGGGGAGAACATGCAAACTCCACTCAGAAAGGCCCTGGCCCGACCGGGATTCAAACCTTCTTGTTGAGAGGCGAGAGTGCTATTCACTCAGCCACCGTGCCGCCAAAGCAGGAATAAAGTAGGTCTAAAGAAGAACTAAAGCAGGACTAAAGCAGGTGTGTTTTTGTGCGTGGCCTCCAGTTTGTGGACGAGTCATCAGCTTTGGAAGAGAGCCAAAGACATGAACACAAACTGGTGTGTGTGTCTCTGCTTATAAAATGTGTGTGTGCGTGTGTGTGTGTGTGTGTTTGTGTAGGACATGTGTGAGTGAATCACACATTTGCATATGTCACCGGAGCTCTGCATCTCTCTTCTCCCACACAAACACAAACACACACAAGTAGAGAAAGACACACACACACACACACACATACACGTACACAAGCAGAGACACACACACACACCTGGGGAAGATGGTGCAGGATAAAGACAGTGCAGAAGTACTCTTCTGCACAGCCCTGTCACACTACATCTGGACTGAGTGGATGAGTGGGAAATGGAAAGGTAATGTTTTGTAGCAAGACTTAACACGGCTCATCGGCCTCATTGAATGGGGTGGAAGCATCATGCTGTGGGGCTGCTTTTCTTCAGCAGTCTTTTTTTTTTCTTCTGGTCTCTGGTCTCTCTCTGGTCTCTCTCTCTGGTCTCTCTCTCCAGTCCCTCTCTGGTCTCTTTCTAATCTCTCTCTCTGTTCTCTCTCTGGTCCCTCACACTTCTCTCTGGTCTCTCTCTGGTTTCTCTCAGGTCTCTCTCTGTTCTCTGGTCTCTCTCTGGTCTCTCTCTGGTCTCTTTCTGGTCTCTCTCTCTGGTCTCTTTCTGGTCTTTCTCTCTGGTCTCTTTCTCTGGTATCTCTCTGGTCTCTTTCTGGTTTCTCTTTGGTCTCTCTTTCTGGTCTCTCTCTGGTCTCTTTCTCTGGTATCTCTCTGGTCTCTTTCTGGTCTCGCTCTGGTCTCTCTCTTGTCTCTCATTCTGGTCTCTCTAGGGTCTCTTTCTGGTCTCTCGCAGAGAGACCAGAAAGGCCTCTCCCCTCTTACTTACTGGGATCAGATTTGGAGAACGTGTCTCTGTCCAGAAGATTCCTGAAAAAATAGAAATAGTTCTTAAAGTTGGTGTTCCCGCCAAAGCTGTCCCCCCTTCCCTTCTGTGACCTAACTCTGCTTTCAAACTTCCTCAACAGAAACAGTTCAAATGATCCATAAAACACTTTCCGCTAAAACATCGACTCGTGGAAAATTTATGGAAAACTGACGTCTCACTCCCACGCTGCTGCAAGATTAATGAACTAGGTCTGAACCAGGTCTGAACCAGGTCTGAACCAGGCCTGATAGGGCAGATGCAACACAGAAAATGCCACGGTTCAGGTAAATAGAAAAGCAGGGAGGTCTGGGTCCTGGTCCTTGTCCTCTGAAGGACAGAGCGTGAGATTGACAGTCAGTGCAGATCCTGCAGTGAAGCAGTCTGACTGTTGTGGTGAAGAGGGAGCAGTGTCTGCAGTCAGAGCTCTAGTTTTGTTCCCACTGTTGTGGTTCCGGTGCTCCACTGTTCCACTGTTCACTCAAAGCTTTCAATTATTCTCTTCAGACTGAGCTTTTTGTGATTCCATTTAATCAAACTAAACCAGGTCTAAACCAGGTCTAAACCAGGTCTAAACCAGGTCAGAAGCAGGATTAAAGCAGGTCTGAACCAGGTCTAAACCAGGTCTAAAACAGGTCTGCAGGACTCACCGACACGACACGCTAAGCTCTACTTTGGTCGCGGGGATGGCCGCGGTGAAGGGGTCCGCGTCCCCGATCCACGCCATGGTCCGTGTCCGCCGAGAGGGTCCCTCAGAGCGGCTTCATCTCTGCCCTGCGTCCGGGAGGAGAGAGCTGGAGACGTGCATGGAGGTCCTAGAAGGAGGTCCCCGGAGGTGTGGGGGTGTGAAGCGAGGAGAGAGCGTTTCCACCGCCTGGCGGAGAGATGCCTCTGTGGGGGAACAGTGTGAGAGCGGAGCCGTGGAGGTGTGGAGCTCTGAAGGCGGAGACACGAGTGCTCACACCCGGAGAGAGAGGAGAGAGAGGAGGCGAGGGCAGCATCCAGCAGGGGCGGCTCCAGGGCGAGCGCACAGGGGTATGCCCCCCCCCCCCCCCCCCCCCCCCCCCCCCCCCCCCTCATCAGTCACCACAGGAGCCAGAACTGTGGATAAAGTAGTTCAAATGGTTGAGGTGGAAATATGTGTTCTGGAATGTGAAATATCTGAAATATGTGTATTGGAATGTGTAATATGTGAAATATCTGTACTGAAAAGCAGGACTGAGATTTGTACAGTGATACAGTGTACAGTGGTTTTCTATGCTGTAACGTCGTTCACCTCTCTCTGGGGGAGCCTCTGAGGGAGCATCTCATCTCTCTCTTGTCTCTAGCTCTGGTTTCTATTTGGTGGGCGGTTTTGCAGCCTTAACGCATTCAACTGCTCCTTCAAGTATGCTGCAAGTTGTGGATTATTTTCAGAACTTAACCTGTACAAACCGTACAAGAGAACGTTCAAAAGGGTTTTGACCCTTTTGAACGTTCTCTTGAGCCGCCTCTGGAGGAGGAGGGAGACCGCAGCGTCAGCAGCACGAGACGGCTATTTATAGAAGAGCGGATCCCCCTAAAGAAGAGGCTGAAAGCAGGACTAAAGCAGGACTAAAGCAGGTCTAAAGCATGTCTACAGCAGGACTAAAGCTGGACAAATTTGGCTGGTCTAAATCAGTACCAAAGCAGGTCTAAAGCAGGACTAAATCAGATCTAAGTCAGGACTAAAGCGCTGAAGCTCACTATTTGGGATGAGGTCTGGAGGTAAAAACACGTGAAATATAATTAGTATTTTAAAAAGCTTTGATACAAATGTCCTGTTAATAGCAGTTACTACAGACGTACATGGTGTTATGAGTCTGTGATCCGATATTATAATAGATCCATGCTGTGATGAAGGATCTCTGCTGCCGTCTGGTGGACACATGTGGAAAAATCTTAGTTGGTTTCAACAGCAACATTGTTTAAAACTGGATAATCAGAATGTAATGAAACACAAGTCCAGGTCTGGGGGTTTAAACCAGTTTATTGCTGGCAGCACACTTCACATTCAGACAGAACCTGGTCCAGACCAGGTTTGAATCAGGTCTCAACCAGGACACATTCATTACTTGATTTAAATACAGTCAGTTCAAAACATTCACTACATGAAAACCTGAAAGAGGACTGGACCAGGTCTAAAGCAGATGTAAACCCGGACTGACCTAGGATTAAAGCAGGCCTAAAGCAGGACTAAACAGGTGTGTGTGTGTGTGTGTGTGTGTGTGTATATCACCAGTCTAAGACCAGTGTTTCAGTGGGTTAGAGCCAGAGGTCAGGGTCATATCCACTTATAACTGTAATCCATAGCTGTTCAAAACTTGATGATATCAGATTGTGCTGGGACACAGGTAGAACATGCAAACTCCACACAAAAAGCCCCGTCTGCACGGCCCAGGAGACAAACTCAGGACCAAATGCAGCCAGACTACATTCCCCAGAGTGCATAGTATTCACCACGGAAAGACTACATTTCCCAGAGTGCTCAGCATTCACTATACAACTACACTTCCCAGAATAGTCCAGTCCTCTGCAGGGAACAGTCAGATCAAAGTTATTTTGTAAGTTTGAAGGACTTTTAGTCATGGACAGACATGAGACAAATATGAACTCACTTTGGCCACTCTCTACTATGGAGGAGCAACGTTTCTATCCAGAGCTCCTTCCTTCTCTCTCCAAGGGAAGAGTCTTGTAAATGGTCACGCATTCAAACACACTCACACTTTTCTGTAGCAAAAAATAAGGGCTCAGGGCCCTGTGGTCAGGTCCAAGTGCAGGTTTGAGACGTGTTCAGTGAGCAACAGTGACGTTCATGAGTTCTACATCAGTGATCACCTACATTAGTGTTAATCTTGTTGTCATTGGACTACAGTCGTACTACAGACAGACAACAGTCGTACTACAGACAGACAACAGTCGGACTACATTCGGACAATAGTCAGTCTACATTCGGACAACAGTTTGACTACATCCGGACAACATTCGGAAAATAGTCGGACAACATTCGGACTACAAGCAGACAATAGTCGGACTACGTTCGGACAACAATTGGACTACAGACGAACAACAGTCGGACTACAGACGAACAACAGTCGGACTACATTCGGACAACAGTCGGACTACATTCGGACAACAGTTGAACAACATTCGGACAACAGTCGGACTACATTCGGACAACAGTCGGACTACATTCGGACAACAGTCGGACTACATTCGGACAATAGTCGGACAACATTCGGACAATAGTCGGACAACATTCGGACTACAAGCAGACAATAGTCGGACTACGTTCGGACAACAATTGGACTACAGACGAACAACAGTCGGACTACAGTTGGACTACAGCCAGACTACAGTCATACTGGGTTATTATGAGTGTGTGATCGGGGCCGCTGCTGCCGCCTGCTGGACACATGTGGAAAAACACGTAAGAGGTGAAATACAGGACTGATGCGGCGCGTCCTGGTGCTGAAGGCGTTGATAGTGTTTGAGCCGCGTCTCTGTGCTGGCAGCTTCATGTTTGTGTTTATGTGTTTTGTGTGTTCTTGTGTTTGTACATCTTTAAAATAAACATTTTGATTGACAGGGCGCGTCTAAAGCAGGAATAATGTGCTACAAGTGCATTTTGGACCCAGCTCGCTGCTGCACAGGTTGTGGTGCTGCTCCTGAGGCTCGTGTGTTTGAGTCTGTGCCGCACACCCCGTGGTAAAAGGGCGCCATTATTTTCAATGAGGCTCAAAGCAGGAAAATAAAGATTCCCCGCCTCCTCTCTGATTAGGTCTGGTCAGTGTGAACAGAGAAAGCCCCGCCCCTCAGGACATATCTCTCCTTATCTCAGTTTTTAAAGCCTAGGAGGAGGAGAAGGAGCAGGAGGAGCAGCAGCAGGAGGAGAAGGATCAGGAGGAACAGCTCAGTCCTCCACAGGGTCCTCCAGGTCTCCTCTGAACCTCCACATCTTCACTGTGCGATCACTGCAACAGAATAAGAACTGATGACAAGGGCTATAGCAGCTATAAAGTAGGTATAAAGTAGGTCTAAAGCAGGTCTAAAGCAGGTCTAAAGCAGGTCTAAAGCAGGTCTAAAGCAGGACTCACTCTGAGGCGGAGAACAGGTGGGAGTTGTTGCTGCAGAGGCCATTCACGGCACTGTCGTGACCTCGAACTTCGGCAAGTGCAGTCAGAGAGTCCCCGCTCCACAGTTTGAGAATCCCCCCTCTGCAGCCGCTGACCAGGACTGGACCAGACCGGGCTGAACCAGACCGGACCAGACCAAGTGGGACCAGGGCCAGAGAGCTTACCCAGTCCCTGTGCGCTGAGGGGACCTGCTACAGAGACAAACAGAGTTTCAGCCTCAGTCTCAGTGAGAGCAGCTTTGTCTGAAGCTGCACTGACCTGCAGAAGGTCTCGGCTGGGCAGGTGCCACAGTTTGAGACCCGTGTCCCGGGAGCCGCTGAAGAGCCGCTCTCCCTGCACCAGGAGCGTCTCGATCCCATCGTAGTGTGGGGGGTCCAGGGTCCAGGACGGAGCCAGAGTCCCGGCTGAGGACGGAGACACCTCAAACAGCTATGGAGCACAAACACAGCTCTGAGCTTTTATTTACAGAAACAGGAAGAGAAACATAGTCCAAGTAATGGGCCCTGAGGCACCCCTGAATCCAAGGCAGAGGCTGTAGAACCTGGACTGAGGCTGTAGAACCAGGGCTGAAGCTGTAGATCCAAGACAGAGACTGTAGACCCAGGACAGAGTCTGTAGACCCAGGACCGAGACAGTAGATCCAGAACCAAGGCTGTAGATCCTGGACTGAGGCTGTAGACCTAGAAGTGAGGCTGTAGATCCAGGACAGGACTGAGGCACCATGAGGGTCAGCGGGTCTCACCTTGACATAGTGGTCCTTGGAGCCGGTCACCACCAGGTCCTGGTTGGTCCCAGTCTGGTCTACGGTCAAACACATGACGGGACCCTGGTGTCCAGAGAGCTTCCCTGTGGAGACCAACCTGACACACAAGATGTAGAACAGTCTCAGCAGTAGTCTCAGCAGCAGTAATCTCAGCAGCAGTAGTCTCTGCACCAGTCTCAGCAGTAGTCTCAGCAGCAGTTGTCTCCGCACCAGTCTCAGCAGTAGTCTCAGCAGCAGTAGTCTCAGCAGCAGTAGTCTCCGCGCCAGTCTCAGCAGTAGTCTCAGCAGCAGTAGTCTCCGCACCAGTCTCAGCAGCAGTAGTCTCAGAAGCAGTAGTCTAAGCAGCAGTAGTCTCAGCAGCAATAGTCAAAGCAGCAGTAGTCTCAGCAGTCTCACCTCCTCAGGTCCCACACTCTCACACTGTTCCCTGCTGCTGCGTACAGACTGGTTCCGCTCGGGTTCACACAGATCTGGTTTATGTGAGTCTCAGACAGAGTACGGGCTGAACCAGGACCATAGGGGTCTGAGGCTGAGACCTGTCCTGAGGACCTGGGGGGATAAGGGGGAGGGGGGGTCACTGAGGGCTGTGCAGGGGGATAACCCGAGGGTGTACAGACTTACGTGAGCGTCCGTACACACTTGGCCGCCTCTCGGATGTCCCACACTTTGATGAAGCAGCTGGAGACAGTGAAGACCAGACCCGAGCTGAACCGGACCGAGGCCACGCTACTTAGGTGGGCTCCCAGGGACATGATCTCTTGACCGGTGACAAGGTTCCACACCTTACATGTGCCATCTGCGGAGAACGAGACCACTTTATACTACTCCATGTAGCTTTAAGAAGGTTAAGGCTACATGGAGTAGAAAAAGTGTAATGCTCATGTTTTAAGAGAGTACTGGATAAACGCCTCAATAATGGTTTACATCAACTTTCAAACTTAAAGGCTTTTGAAATTAAACACAGTGTTATCAAAACAATTGGGAGCAGTGTACTGTGAATTATTTTGCAATTTTATGTTTTATCAATTTGAGTGGATCTCCCATGAGCCTTTGCGCTTGCAACTTCAAGTTTACGGCATTAACCTGAACAACATGGAGCAACATCAGCGGTGGCAACAGACAAGGGGCATCTTACGTCCACGCAGTTGTAGCAGATTGTGTTGAATCTAGTTTTGTTGTTGACATTTGCAAATTTGAGGCTGCACTTGTCGTTTGTTGTTCTTCTAACTCGGGCTTTGTTGTTTTGTTTTCATTCAGCTGTGATTTGCACTGATAGACAAGTAATGCATTTAATTATTCAAGAATAATTAAAGGAACTTTATCAAATGTACATTTATTTGTGTTTCACAGTGTAAGATTGGTGGCCAGCAGCCCACTGGCACATTTTCACTTTGGCTATTGGAAGCAAAAGGTTTGGGCACCCCTGTGCTAAAGGGAAACAGCCTACAGAGTACTGGGGGATGAAGACTTCTGATCAGGACAATGAGGAGTTTCTGTCATCATTTGGAGATAGGAAACAGGTCGATGAGGAGCTGTTTTACCTCTGGATCCAGTGAAGAGCAGCTCGTTGGTGCAGTCCACAGAGAGGACAGCTTTACTGTGTCCTTCAGCCACACTCACACACTGCAGTGCGGAGAGACGAGAGCTTTTACCCAGAGACACGGAGCTGATCACCCCCCTAGGACACAGAAGACTTCATATTACACCAGAGAGAGACCAGAGAGGGACCAGAGAGAGCTCTTACAGTATATTGCACCTGTAGCAAAGACCTCCGAGAGAGACAGTTACGACCGAAGTTATTCTCCTCAACACACAGAAATCACCACAGAGTTTTCCCGAATTCTTGTCGCCAGGTAAGAGATCACAAAGCATTCCACTCAGTGTTAGTGATTATTTGCCCAGTTTGTAACCTTCAGATCAAGCAACACAATCACGGGTGAATCATTTTCCCCTGATCCTTATCCGTCAGGAGCGGACTGATTGAGTGTGACATCACAAAGTGTCAGCCGTACTGCAGAAGAGGCCGATTTGATTCTTCTGTGGCGCTAGCTTCCGATTGTAACAGCAGACGTGTTGCTAAGACGGTTGTTAAGGAAAAGTTAGAGTTTCCCCCTTGAAAGAAGGCTCCTGATTGGTTAATCCTTTATGGTTCATATCTGGATTTACAAAGACAATATCACAGTATAAACATCAAGATCACAGACAGCGCTAAACAACGGATTTTGGCCAAAAATGGTGAGTGTGACACAAACGGTTACTGAGCTCGGGGAGTTTATTGTTTACATGTAAGGAGCCAGAGCGAGCAGGAGCCAAACTTCACCACGAGCACTTCCCTATTGGGCTTAATTAAGGTAGCAGGTTAGCATTGTCTCTCTATATACAGTCTATGTTAGCATTGGCCTAGTGGGTTAGCATTGAGATTGAGAGCACTGTCGATCTGTAAACTAACTATAGTTTGAATCAGTGACAAATCATTTGCCCTGATCCTCGTTTGTCAGGCGCAGGCAGCTCTTACTGTTTCAGATCTCTCTTTGTCGTCTGAGGCTTTTTCCTTCGAGGCGACGGTGATGGTTTTGGAGTATGCTTCTCCACAGGTTTAACTCTTTTACATCACACAAAACGACATGGAACAAGACATGATGTTGAGAAGGGAAATATCGGCATCTGCTGCAGGGGTCTCAGACTGCAACTGGGGCCATTGAACAAATATTAGGGGTGGACTGACCGAGTGTGACACATGGATCTATAATAATAACTGGATAGGGTATTACTAGCTTAAAGCTGTTCCACCCATGGGCACAGGGGACGCCTGTGGTACTGCAGACTAAATTCATGCGGGCTACCCTAAAAAAAGTCCCATCGAACTCAATGTAAATTAAAACAGCTCGACCTCAGCTGACAGAGAACCTACAGCTTTCAGAAATATCGGATTTGGTGGGGATTTTTCTGTCCCTTGTCATCCTGAACTTTTTTTCTTCTTAAATCCTTTGGTTTTCTTTAAATCCACACTTTACTGCCACAAACTCTGCTCCTTTCCTTCCCGCTCTGACTCTGCTCTGCTGCTGCTCTGATCATCAGCTCTGATTGGTCAAAGCTCAGCCGAGCCCCTCTGTGCGCATGCATGAAAGCCACACACGCGTATTTGGCGCAACGCATCATGGGAGCTCGTCCACTGCGCAGAACCGGGAGGACCAGACGATGCCCAAATATAAGCGAGTTCTGCTAATCTCCCGGTCTCCGTGAAGTCCCATGCCCTACTGAGCTCAAGCCATTCATTTGAATGGGCGCCATCTTGGATCACCGGGGCTTGGTGTGACATCACAGTAGTGCTAATACAGAAGAAGCATGGATGTATAATATTATTTGGAGGGTGTTGCTGCTGAAGCCGGGCCCCTGGTGGTGGATCGTGGTACTGCAGCAAACATTCGCTAAAGCGACTGTAGACCTCAGTGCTCCACAAACGGCTTGTCCTCAGCCTCAAGAAACTACAGCTTGGGTCCTTTTTTCCTTTTTAAATCATCCACTTTTCTATAAATCTAGTGCCGCATCTGTGTGTGAGTGGGTCGTCGCTGTTTCCTTCAAAACACTTGCGGCTGCTAAGATTGGTCAGGACGCTCACATGTCCCTTTGGTCTGATTGATTTGAATGCTCACATTCGGCTCGGCGTGTGAAAGTACCACACTCTGCACCTCCGGCTCAGACCAGGACCAGAGAAGAAATGGGTCAATTCTGCTAATGTTTGGGTTAGACCAGACGTCCATGCTCAAACCTCACCTCACGAGCACTTCCCAAGCCCTGGTGATCCAAGATGGCATCCAATTCAAATCAATGGCTTGTGCTCAGTAGAGCATGGATGTCCATGGGGACCGGTTCTGCGCAGTGGACGAGATCCCATGATGCTTTGCGCCAAATACGCGTGTGTGACTCTCATGCAGTGCACAAAAGGCCTCGGCCGTGTTCTGACCAATCAGAGCTGATGATCAGAGCGGAGCCAGAATGGGAAGAAAACGAGCAGGGTGGGACAGCTATGAGCTAGTAATACCCTATCCAGATATTATAATAGATCCATGGCACTTCCTTATTGGGCTTCATTGAGCTAGCGGGTTAGAATTTAGCCATGTATTTAAGGTCTACGGGCCCGGCATCAGATAATATGATACGTCTGTGGCCCATGCACACTGACAAACAAAACTGTATGCAGGCCACATGTTTGAGACCCCCGCTCTAGTGGTAGAAGCGGGACGTTTTGAAACAGGGCGTCCAGGCAGCAGGGGCGGGGTGTGCTTACATCGTGGGGGTTTTGGAGGAGAATCCTGGAGACACCACGTTGTACAGACTCTCAATGTCCCCGCCTCCCTCTGGGCTCTGGGCCAATGGAATTGCGGCGCTGCGGTCGGGGGCGGGCTCTGCATACAGGAGTTCCATCTGAGTGGCAGTTCGTCTGCGAGCCTGAAATGAAACAAATTTATACTCAATCAGAGACCTGGACCGTTTTTTTAGATCCATCAGCGGTAAAATCAGGATCTTCTCGCATGTAACTACGCCCCATCTGTCCAGAGAGAGGTTCAAACTGTTTGATTCTCGGATCTGTTGTTGGCAAATCAAAAAACTTTGTAAAATTGTAAGTTTAGAACAATATAAAACTAGAAAAAGTCTGTATTTATAATAATAATAATAATAATAATAATAATAATACTGTAAGGTACCTTGTTCCTGCTCCGGTTTTCTCCACTGAGTTTTATCAGGTCTGAGGTCAGAGAACTGAAATCAGAGAGACCAGAGAGAGACCAGTGAGAGAGACCAATGAGAGAGACCAATGAGAGAGACCAATGAGAGAGACCAGAGAAAAGGTCAACATGGGAATACATTTTATAAGGTTGCCGGATGAATAACAGCTTTCAAAAAACTGAAAAACAAGAAGAAAACAATAATAATAATAATTTTTGAATAATAATTTTTGTCATAAAGCTGCTGTATCTAAAGCAAATACACCTTAAAGCAAGTCTAAAGGTGGAGGAGACGTACTTTCCGTCTGCAGAAGGACTGTGTGGGGACTCGTCACTGCTGCTGTCGTCTGCATTCTCTGAAAAATATGACATTTACGTAAAAAACACAGGACATTGAGAGTTTCAGGATGAATTAGACAGACAAGGACAAATACAGAAACACAGGGGATGCGGGAGAACAGAACTGGTGGAAATACGCAGTCAAACTGGTGTAAATATGAGCCTTAGTGCCAGTACAGAGAGAGCAGCTGAAATAAGACACACATAGACTCAAAGAAGACAAGGTGAATAAAAATAGAATGTTCATAGTATTAATAATTTGTATTTATAGATTTTTATGGAGTTTACAGACAGCAGTGTTCTAAATGTGGAGCAGACTGAGCAGTGGCCTAAATCTGTAACTATGGGACTTAAAATACATAGAGAAATAGCAGGACTAAAGCAGTACTAAAGCAGGTCTAAAACAGGACTAAAGCAGGTCTAAAACAGGACTGAAGCAGGTCTAAAACAGGACTAAAACAGGCCTAAAGCAGGCCTAAAGAATTTCTAAAGCAGGTCTAGAGTACGACTAAAGCAAGCCTAAAGCAAGTGTAAAGCAGGACTGAAGCTGGTCTAAAACAGGTCCAAAGCAGGTCTAAAACAGGTCAAAAGCAGGTCTAAAGCAAGTCTAAAGCAGGACTAAAGAAGGTCTAAAAAAGGTCTAAAGCAGGTCCAAAGTAGGTCTGAAACAGATCTAATCAGGTCTGACTCACCATGCATGGCAGACCCCAGCAGAGACTCCAGCTCTGGGTTGAGTTCTGCTTTCTCCTTCAACATGTGGAACAGCAGCTGGTTCTGAGTGGCACTTGTCACTTCCGTCTGTTTGAGTCTGGTCTGGACCTGCATGAGTTGGGCCTCGCGCTGAGCCGCCTGGAGCCCCTGAGACACGGGGAAGACAGCTTTAAAGACTTCTGCTCACATGTGGCCCAGGGGTCATGACTCAAACACTACACACAAGTCACACCAGGGACAAAACTCTGCATTATGACAGCGTCACGAGCCGTGGAGCTGTGTTTGGGTGAGTGAAGCTCTTACTGTCAGAGTATGGGCTGTTGCATGCACTGCTCTTTCATTATAAAGTTATACTTGTGAAAGCAATTGTTGGAAACTGTCTGTATTGTTCCACGGGGATGAGAAACTAGTCCATTATAGTGTGATTTTCTCTGGTCTCTCTCCCCCTGGTCTCTCTCTGGACTCTCTAGTCTCTATCTAGGCGGTCTCTGGTCTCTCTCTGGTCTCTCTCTGGTCTCACTCTGGTCTCACTCTGGTCTCACTCTGGTCTCACTCTGGTCTATCTCTGGTCTGTCTCTGATCTCTGGCCACACCTCACCTTACTGACGGTCACGTTCATGAACCGGTCGATGAGGAAACGAGTCTCGGCTAATGAGCACGAGCCGATCAGGGCCGCCACATCCAAAGAGTCCGAGTCCTCCTGAGAACACACAGAACATGTGACAGGCCAGCAGAGCAAGAAGGAAGACCAATTTATATTTAGTGTTTGAACTGTAATACAGTACTCCCTAGTTTATCGCAGGGGTCATGTGTTTTCAAAATAACCCACAATAACTGTTATCCTTGAAGTAGCCGCCATATGTTTTAAGGCTCTATAACCCCTCACACTCACACTTTATACACTTACCGAACCTGTTGGTTGTAGGTTTAAGTGCTGCTGCAGCTGACAAAAGCTGAACACACGGTGTAAAATATAGCCGCAGAGGACACTGCTCATAGGGGCAGGAGCAGGACTGAGGTGGACAGGAAAACCAGAGAGAGACCAGGGAGAGACTAGAGAGAAAGACCAGAAAAAGGCAAGAGAGAGACCAGAGACTATACGATGTTCTTGGAGTATACACGCACGAGAAAAACTGCATGTAGAAAAATTCCACGAAACAGTGAGGCCGCAAAAGGATGAAGGAGTTTATGCGTTTGTCCGACAGAACAAAAGAACAACCAAAGAAGTACCAAAGACTGTTTGAGAGCGCCATCTAGTGCCCATTGTTGGTACTGTTTTAGCTTGTTTTAGTTATGTACTTGTCTGGTGCACACTGAGGCACTTTTGCACATACTTACTTTACTGCAAATGGGAAATAAACTGAATCGGAATCTGTAGTATTTCTAAAATCTTTGGGAACACTCACACGCCCTGAGATAGACTGACAGAAGTGAGCAAATCAAAAGCAGGTGTTAAGCAGGTCTAAAGCAGATCTAAGGAAGGTCTAAAGCAGGCCTAAACCAAGACCAGGTTCTGACCTTGGCCTCCTCCACCTGCATGATGTTGGCCTGACAGTCAGAGATGCTTTCGTTGATGTAGTCAATGTTTGCGGTCAGCGCGTCCATCTCCTCCGTCAGAGAAACCAGGGACTTCTGCAGCTGCTGGGACTGGACCAGGTCAGAGGACTGGACCAGATCTGGGGCTTGGATCAGGTCTGGGGTAACAGAGTCCAGACCTGAAACCAGACCCGAGTCCTTCAACAAACGCTCTCTGCGCCTCAGAATCTTCTCCTTTCTCCGAGTCAAGTCCTCGCGTTGCTGAAAAAGAAAAGTACATCAAAGCAAGTCATAAAGCAGGTCTAAGGTCGGTCTAAAACAGGTCTAGAACCGTTCTAGAAGAGGTCTAGAACAGGTCCAAAGCTGGTACATAGAACTGACTCATACCTGCAGCAGACGGTTCATGTCTGACTCCATGTTACAGATGGTCATCTTCTGAAGTATCACGTCACAGATCCTCCTCTCCAGACGCTGCCATTTAGAGCGAATGGATCTGTTTGAGTAAAGACCTCTGCTGCGGTACGAAAACCTAAGACCAGCGAGACCAGGGTTAGACCAGAGAGAGATCAGAGGGACCGGAGAGACACCAGAGAGAGACCAGAGAGAGACCAGAGAGAGACCAGAGAGATCAGAGTTAAATCAGAGAGACCAGAGATATTAAATTATTTCTCTCACAGACCTGGTACCATTGGTCCCAGGGAAGCTCCTTCCTGGTCCTGCTCTGAGTCCGGGCTCTGGGTCCTGGTTTTTCCTCTGGACTCGGCCTGAACTGGGTCTGGCCTGTCTCCGAAGGGCGCTCACCTGCGCACAACAGAGAGAGCAGGTTTGACATGACAAATCCTAACAGTTATCCCTCTTTGTGTCCTCTATCTGGTCCTGTGGTTCCTTCCCCAAAGCTCAGGGTTGTAGGTGAGGGTAAGGACAAGGAGCTCTGACTGCAGACTCTGCTCCCTGTTGTGGTTCGTAAATATACGTTTAAAATATTCAAAAGTAGAAGTCTCTCACCTCCTCAGTTTTCCTCCTCAAGATCAGCTCCTGTTGGCGTTTTTGAGCCTCCAGCAACTTCAGCTGATGCTGCAGACATAAGGACACAGTACTAGGAGAGAAGTATGTGTAATGGTAGTAGTACTAAAAGTAGTACTAGCAGTAGTGATGGCATAATTGTAGTATTTGTACCTCTTGTTTCCTCTGGTCCTTCTTTAACGTGGCAATCTCTCTGGTTCGTCGGTTCTCGTTCAGCCTGTTTCTCTCCTGCTGCTCCTTCATCTGCTTCATCAGACGAACCTGAGAACCACAACCCAAACACAGATAGTTTTACACAATTGGACCAAGACTAAAGACAGACATGGCCCTGTGGGGTGCCCCAGAGGTCGACCCAGAATGCTCTTCTGTTCTGTCTCTAGAACAGACTGTCCTACAAGAGGACACGGACCAGACGCAGTCCAAGAGGAGGACACCTCAGACAAGACTGAAATGATTGTCCCAGAAACAAAGAGAGAGCTGTATTTGTCACCTCTGTTCTCTCTCTGGTCTCTCTCTCAAGCCCTATCACCTTAGTTCTGGTCTCAGATCTCTGTTTTCGCATCAAAATTCATCTGCGATATGTTAGTGCCATATCAACCAGGGGACTGGTCTCCTGCTGGCACTCTGAGGAGCACAGACACTGGGATTTTGAAAGCCGTACCTTGGTCCTCTTCATGTCCGCAACCTCGTTCTGAAGTGTGCGGAGCTGGCGTTCGTACTGGCTCTGGTTTTTCAGCAGTTTTGCATGTGCTCTCTGTGCCGTCTGGAGTCTCTGCAGCTCGCGGGTCATCACACTCAGTTTTCGCTCGTACTCTGCTTTAACGCGGCGGGTGCGGTCCTCCGAGCCGCTGTCCACGGGTGCTAAAGGAACCACAGGAGGGTCACAGGAGGAGGGTCACACAATTACATTTTGAAATGTGATAAACTGGTGTTTCCTGAGCCACAAACATAACAAGAATTACTTTCAAAGTGGCTTCTGTGTAGTAGTAGCAGTAGCAGTAGTAGCAGCAGTAGTAGCAGTAGCAGTTGCAGTAGTAGCAGTAGTAGTAGCAGTAGCAGCAGTAGTAGCAGTAGCAGCAGTAGCAGTAGTAGTAGCAGTAGCAGCAGTAGTAGCAGTAGCAGCAGTAGCAGTAGTAGTACTTACTGATGCTCTGCAGTACTCGGTCCCTCTCCTGCTGAGTCTCTGTGATCTTGTACTGCAGTAGCAGTAGTTTCTGCTCATACTGCAGCTTCAGAGTGTGCAGTCGTCTCTGGCTGTTTTCCAACTCGTCAATGAGTTTCTGTTTGATGGCAATTTCACACGTAATGTTGGCCAAGTCCTCCTGGAAGTTCTCTGCACATACACACACACACACACACACACACACACACACACACACACACACACACATACGGGTTTATACCAGTGCACACACACACACACACACACACATCAGTGTAAAAAGGCTACGATGCTCTGCGTTCGTCACATGAAACAAAGCATGCCGTAATAAAGCTGAAGAGGAGCGGGCCGAGGGTCAAGCCCTGGGAGCGAGTTTGTTTGTACCTTTGTCCTCAGGCTCAGAGTCGGACTCAGAGCTCTCCTCCTCCTCTTCTTCCTCTTCATCTCCTTCACTGATATCTGCTCCATCCTGCCACACACACACACACACACACACACAATAAAGAATTCACAGCTCAAACACACACACCCTCACCCACATCCTCACCTCCTCCTTCTCCTCCTCCGGCTTCTGCATCTCCTTCTCTTCCTCCTCCTCCTCTTCCTTCTGTTCGTTATCTGGCTCGTCCTCCTTGTTTAGACTGAAGCAAAGAAATGGACATGCCTCAGTCCTGGATCTACAGCCTCAGTCCTGGATCTACAGCCTCAGTCCTGGATCTAAAGGCTCAGTCCTGGATCTACAGCCTCAGTCCTGGATCTACAGCCTCAGCCCTGGATCTACAGCCTTAGTCCTGGATCTACAGCCTCAGCCCTGGATCTAAAGGCTCAGTCCTGGATCTACAGCCTCGGTCCTGGATCTACAGCCTCGGTCCTGGATCTACAGCCTCAGTCCTGGATCTACAGGCTCAGTCCTGGATCTACAGGCTCAGTCCTGTATCTACAGCCTCAACCCTGGTTCTACAGCCTCAGTCCTGGATCTACAGCCTCAGCCCTGGATCTACAGCCTCAGTCCTGGAGCAGATCTCTCTCTGAATAGGGTCCTCACGAGGTTTCTCACTTTTTTGAGTGATTCCCAGGAGGGTCTAAGGACAGTGATGATGTGGGATATTACTGCACATTTATCAACATTCTGGACAGTGGTCATCCCGCTCCCTATTGGACAACGGCGCCTATGTGTTTGTTATTATTGTATCTCCTGTGTTTGAACTGTTTGATTCTGTTTTGTGGGCGAATCAACAACTTTGTAAATGATTTAGGGCAATACACAAATACATTAAACTGAATTGAAACATTGAGGCTGCAGACAGAACATGTATGAGCGCAGGACACAGAATTATTCACACCTGGAGTCCTCTTTCTCTGTGTCCTCCGAGGAGAGCTGCATCCTGAAGGAGAGGATAGAAGGAGAGGAGAGGAGGAGAGGAGAGAGGAGAAAAGGAGAGAAGAGACAGTCAAGGTAAAGCTACTATTACTACTGTCCCATTTCCGTATGCCATACCTCTTTTTCTTCTTGCGTTCTCGCCTCTTGAGCTTCTCCAGATCTTTCTTTGCCAGTTCAATGAGGTCTTCAGTCTCTTTCTCTGGACCAGGACCCAGAGCAGGACCCAGAGAATGACCCAGACCAGGACTGGAATAGAACTGTCGATTGGAAGCTCGGTTCACACTCTTGCGCAGCGTCTCGTTGACCGCCTCGCTCTCCAAAAGCTTCGCCCTGAACAGAACCGTCCGTCCTCACAGTTTGATCTGATTTGTGACATTCTACTCTGACAAAATGTGTTATTTATGAGACTAATACCTCAGCTTTATGCCCCAAACCCCACACAGTTTCTGGAGGTCCTCAATCTTTCTTATGTAGACCTGGATCATAGACTCTGTGGTCTCTCTCTGTTCTCTCTCTTTGGTCTCTTTAGTCACTCTCTGATCTCTCGCTGGTCTCTACGAACTAATTGTTTTATTTATGACACTAAAGTTACATACCCCAGCTTTAGGCCCTTACCTGAGATCCTCGATTTCTTTTATGTACCCCTGGATCATGGCCCCGATCTCCTCCGTGCCCTCGTCTCCTGCAGCGGACACATAAGGTGAGTATGTTTGTATGGGTGACTTTATAAAACCTCATAGGCAGCATTTATCACTGAATTGAACTGATGAAGCTAAAGCTGAAATTCAGCTTCATAGAAGAACTATGTGAGCACAAGCTCAAGCTTACTGCTCGGTCCTCTTCCTGTCGCGCAGCATCCCTACTCCTCCCCATCACCACCGCCTCTTCGGCCATACAAGCTCTTTCACCCTTCTCCTGAGTACCACCACCAGGGCCAAGGTCCCAGGGGATTTCATCTCATGATTTCTACTTCATTTCCCTTTCTACATTTGCAGTATGTGGTGCTCTGCCGGCGTCTAAGTGCCAATTTATATCCACATTTCATGTACAGCATGCAATAAATGTCATACTTGAGCTGTCATACGTGAGAGGGACAGAACGCACAGTGTACGTTCCCTCCCTCACCAAGAGCCTTGAGCTTCAAGGAACGACTCAAAAATCATCTGGTTCAGAACGCTGATCTCACTCAGGTTTCTCTCTTTGGTCTCTCTCTGACATATCTCTGGTCTCTTTGGTCAGTTTAAGTACCTGTCTTCATCAGAGCCTGTTGGCTCAGCACACTGGTCAGTCTCCCTCTCTGGGCGTCGATGGTCTCCTGCATGGCCTTCACTCTGACCCTCAGGTTGCTGTTTTCCGTCTGAAGCATGGAGTTCTCATGGAACAGGTCACTGAAGCCGTCCACGCCCTGCTCTCCTGGGAGACGCTTCCCCTGGACACAAGACAAGGAAAGTTATACACACAAGACAAGAGTAGAAGAGTTATACTACTGCCACTATTACTAATAATAATATTGCTACTATTACTATTACTACTAGTCCTGGAACTAGTTGGCTGCAACCACCTCCCCGCCTGGGAGCCTCTTCAGTTCTGAAATGTACAGCCTAATTCCTGGATCTACAGCCTCAGTAAGACCAGAGAGAGACCAGAGCTTACCGTCCGGTATTCCAGCAGCTCGCGTTGCAGTCGCGCAATCTCGGTCCGCAGTGCGCTGATCTGCTGACTGGCCCGGTCCTGGTTCACCACCACGCGGTTCCGGATGTTCCGAGTCCGATTTGCGTATTTCAGTGTGTTCAGGGTCTCCATGAAGTCTCGGTCTGAAGGACTGATGCAGGCGATCATAACAGTCTGGCTGAAAGAGGAGCACAGGAACCAATCAGGGTCTTACTGTGGTGCACAGGGACCAGAAAGATACCAGAGGGAGGCCAGAGAGAGACAACGGACAGAGACCAGAGAGAATCACATCATAATGAACTATAAGTGTCTCATACACTTTGATCAATACAGAGACGTTCCAACATATTTTTCACAAGGACAGCTTTATAAAGGAAATAGCAGCACATGCAACAGCTAAAAACTGTGACAGTGAGAGCCACATGTGAGCAACGGCATATAGATCAGTCTGTCTGAGTGAGAGCTATATTCGGTCGATGTCGCGGTCGGTGTCGCGGTCGGTGTAGCGGTTGGCGTAGCGGTCGGTGTAGCGGTCGGCGTAGCGGTCGGTGTAGCGGTCGGCGTAGCGGTCGGTGTAGCGGTCGGCGTAGCGGTCGGTGTAGCGGTTGGTGTAGTTATCGGTGTAGCGGTCGGTGTAGCAGTCGGTGTAACAGTCGGTGTAACAGTCGGTGTAACAGTCGGTGTAGCGGTCCGTGTATTTATCGGTGTAGCGGTCGGTGTAGTTATCGGTGTAGCAGTCGGTGTAACAGTCGGTGTAGCGGTCTGTGTAGTTATCAGTGTAGCGGTCGGTGTAGCGGTCTGTGTATTTATCGGTGTAGTTATTGGTGTAGCGGTCGGTGTAGCGGTCGCACCTGTTTCCTCCCAGAGAGTCCTGTAGGAGCCGTGTGAGTTTGGAGTCTCGATACGGGACGTGACCGGGCCTCTTCGTGCAGTCTCCCAATGCACTAATCACGTTCCCCAGAGCCAGCTGTCACAACCACACACACACAGGGCCACGTTCACTTATGGTCCGTGGCTTTGAATCTGGGGTACATGACATTAAAGTTGGGGTATGTAACTGTAAAACCAGATCAAACTCTGTAATAAAACCCATGTTACTACTTCCTGGCTCCAAATCAGTTTATTTCCTCACAAGTCTAATAGAGGTATTGCATTAACCCCAACGAAAATTCAACTTAGAGCTTGATCTTGGTTCTGGCCTAGCTCGAATCCACATGGAGCCATTGGGAGTTAGCTCTAATCCTCACCAGCCCACAGTTGATGGATATGCCCTCTTTGGCTCGGTCGCCCGTGGCCCCCGTTCTCTTCAGTCGTTCACTTCCGGCCAAATCCACAAAATGAAACTTCGCCGTCAGCGTCTCGTACTCGTCCACCTCTGACTCAGGACTGTCCTCCTGGAAAGTACACACCACATGTTCTGCTGCTACTGATTCTGCTACTGCTACTGTTTCCTCTCTGGTCTTTGGTCTCTCTTCTCTCTGATAGTCTCTCTCTGGTCTCTCTGGTCTTTGGACTCTCTGGTCTTTGGGCTCTGGACTCTCTGATCTCTCTCCCTGGTCTCTTTCTGGTCTCTCTCTGGTCTCTCTTGTCTCTGGTCTCTCTCTGCTCTCTGGTCTCTCTCTGCTCTCTCTCTGCTCTCTGGTCTCTCTTGTCTCTGGTCTCTCTCTGCTCTCTCTCTGCTCTCTGGTCTCTCTCTGCTCTCTGGTCTCTCTTGTCTCTGGTCTCTCTCTGGTCTCTGGTCTCTCTCTGCTCTCTGGTCTCTCTCTGCTCTCTGGTCTCTCTCTGCTCTCTGGTCTCTCTTGTCTCTGGTCTCTCTCTGGTCTTGGTCTCTCACCTTGTTGCTGGCACACACTCTCACTTGGCTCAGGTGGATGGTGAAGATGGCGTGAGAGCGAGAGCTTTGGACGTTCATCTGTGTGCTGGCCGTGGTCCGGGACAGGGCCCCCAGTTTGAGACACTGCATCATCTGTAACAGAGAAGAGGAACCATACCAACACAGTACTCGGATACTCAGATACTATGTTCTACCGGTTGAAGCTTTCTTCAACTATTTGACATTTTATGGGATGTCAAATAGACTGGGACCAGGACCTGGGGAGGATCAGGCCCTGGAGCAGGAGAAGACCGGGATCAGGACCTGGAGAGGGCTGCGACCTCTGCACCTCTTTTCTCTAGTCCAGCCAACAGGACAACATCACCTGCTAGCAGCAGAGATGAAAGCCCGTAGTCCCCAACTCCCTCTGGCCCATGTGGTCCCCAAACCAGACTCCCTCTGGACTGAACTAGACGGGACTCTGTTGACTCTGACCTCTTCCTGGCTCTGGACCTCTCTTGTGGTCACTCCCACGGTGTGGATGGCTCCACTCGGGTCCTCATGGATCCGGATATGAGACTTCTGCTTCATGTCACGACTCGTGTCAAACAAGTCTAGAACTTCCTCGTTGTACAGCTGCCAAACACACAACGGGATGAAACCAGATTAGTCGGTGTGAGTTAAATTAAATTCAATATATTTGTGTTTTGCCCTAAATCACAACAGCGGTCATCTTGAAGGACTTTGCAAAATAGACGACAACACAGATCAGAGAATCAAACAGTTGGAACACAGGAGATGCAGACAGGGCCTATTATCATATGTTTCATTACATCAAAATATTCTGCATAATATTTATTTCTTTATTCTTTCATCGTTGCCCTGTAAATGGAAAGTTCTACTAGAACGGAAAGTTTATCCACATTTTTTTTAACAAGGAAAATAAGTATTAAAGATTAAAGAGCAGTGAGTGCAACAGTTGTAAACTTTAAGGCTAAAATCTTCACTCTTGTTCTACAGATCATTACAAAACTATGGACTGGGCAGTGGTTCTGGACTCACTTCTATGGACTGGGCAGTGGTTCTGGACTCACTTCTATGGACTGGGCAGTGGTTCTGGACTCACTTCTATGGACTGGGCAGTGGTTCTGGACTCACTTCTATGGACTGGGCAGTGGTTCTGGACTCACTTCTATGGACTGGGCAGTGGTTCTGGACTCACTTCTATGAACTGGGCAGTGGTTCTGGACTCACTTCTATGGACTGGGCAGTGGTTCTGGACTCACTTCTATGAACTGGGCAGTGGTCCTGGACTCACTTCTATGAACTGGGCAGTGGTCCTGGACTCACTTCTATGGACTGGGTAGTGGTCCTGGACTCACCTCTATGGACTGGGTAGTGGTCCTGGACTCACCTCTATGAACTGGGCAGTGGTCCTGGACTCACTTCTATGAACTGGGCAGTGGTCCTGGACTCACCTCTATGGACTGGGTAGTGGTCCTGGACTCACCTCTATGAACTGGGCAGTGGTCTTGAACTCTGGCGCGGGTCGTCCCTCTTCAGCCGCAGACTTCTTCTTCTTCTCGATGGAGGTGAACAGATGATGGACAGCTCTGGGGACGATGCCCTGGTCCTCCTCCAGAACGCTGACTTCAAATCCAGTCCCCATGGTGAAGGTCTTACCCGAGCCAGTCTGAGGGGGACCAGAGTAACCAGAGTGAGAGACCAGAGTCCGGAGAGAAAGACCAGAGAGAAACCAGACAGACCAGAGTCCAGAGAGACCACAGAGAGACCAGAGTCTAGGGATCAGAGAGAGAAACGCAAGACCAACCAAAGGAGTGAGACCTGAAAGACCAGAGAGACCAGATAGAGACCTGAGAGATATTAATCTGTATTTTTCCTCATCTGTCCGTATGCTAGCTCCTCCTCTGTCCGTATGCTAGCTCCTCCTCTGTCCGTATGCTAGCTCCTCACCTGTCCGTATGCTAGCTCCTCACCTGTCCGTATGCTAGCTCCTCCTCTGTCCGTATGCTAGCTCATCACCTGTCCGTATGCTAGCTCCTCCTCTGTCCGTATGCTAGCTCCTCACCTGTCCGTATGCTAGCTCCTCACCTGTCCGTATGCTAGCTCCTCACCTGTCCGTATGCTAGCTCCTCACCTGTCCGTATGCTAGCTCCTCACCTGTCCGTATGCTAGCTCCTCACCTGTCCGTATGCTAGCTCATCACCTGTCCGTATGCTAGCTCCTCATCTGTCCCTATGCTAGCTCCTCCTCTGTCCGTATGCTAGCTCATCACCAGCCCGTGTGCTAGCTCCTCACCTGTCCGTATGCTACAGTAGCTCCTCAACTGTCCATATGCTAGCTCTCCTCACTGTCCGTATGCTAGCTCCTCACCTGTCCGTATGCTAGCTCCTCACCTGTCCGTATGCTAGCTCCTCACCTGTCCGTGTGCTAGCTCCTCACCTGTCCGTATGCTAGCTCCTCACCTGTCCGTATGCTAGCTCCTCACCTGTCCGTATGCTAGCTCCTCACCTGTCCGTATGCTAGCTCCTCACCTGTCCGTGTGCTAGCTCCTCACCTGTCCGTATGCTAGCTCCTCACCTGTCCGTATGCTAGCTCCTCACCTGTCCGTATGCTAGCTCCTCACCTGTCCGTGTGCTAGCTCCTCACCTGTCCGTATGCTAGCTCCTCACCTGTCCGTATGCTAGCTCCTCACCTGTCCGTGTGCTAGCTCCTCACCTGTCCGTATGCTAGCACTGTGGCGTTGTAGCCCTGCAGACAGCCCTCCACCAGTCGCGCCGTGACGCTGTTGTAGACCTGGTCTTGGCTGCAGTCCTGGTCCAGGACGTGGTCAAATGTGAAGGCCCGGTCTGAGCCCAGGACCAGCTGAGGCTCTCCAGGTGTGATCGAGGTGCAGACGTGGCAGCCATCCAGGCGCTCGCGAGGCAGCTGCGGCCGTACCCTGGATCAGAGAGGCCGAGTCATTATAGGAGAAAAAGAGAGAGAAAAGAGAGAGAGACCAAAGAGAGTCCAGAGAGAAAGACCAGAGAGAGAAATCAGAAATAGACCAGCCAGAAAGAGACAAGAGAGAGAGAGACCAGGGAGAGACCAGGGTGAGACCCGAGTGAGACCAGAGAGAGACGAGAGAGACCAGGTCTAAATGTGGACTTGATATATTAGAACTGCTTTAAAATAACTGCTCCACATTCAGCGAGCAGGACTGGACCAGGACAGAACCAGGTCTAATCCAGGACTGGACAAGGACTGAACCAGGACTAAAACAGGTCTAAACCAGAATAACACCAGTACTGGGCCAAGAATGAACCAGGTCTACCTCAGGTCTTAACCAGGACTGGACCAGGTCGAAAACAAGCCTGCACAAGGACAAGACCAGGTCTGAACCAAAACTGAACCAGGACTGAGCAATATATTCAGATCACAAGGGAGGTGTCTGGGGAGTGGGAAGACCAGGATGCTGAGTCTTGTGGGACCAGACTCAGATCCAGACTGAGCCTGGATCAAATGAAGTCGGACCTAATCTTGTTAAACGTAATGTTGATCTCATTAAAGCCAGAGTCATGAGGAGCACCAGAGATCATGGTCTGGGCCTACGGTCCAGTCTGGGGTCAAGGATGGACTGAGACCACATGCAAAGATCAATTATTTAAAGCTGGGGTACGTAACATTAAAGCTTTCCACATGCATGTCCTGGTCATGGTCTTGGTCCTGGTCTTGTCCTGGTCCCGGTCTTGGTTCTGGTTTTGGTCCTGGTCTTGGTCCTGGTCCTTGTCCTTGTCCTGGTCTTGGTCCTGGTCTTGGTCCTGGTCTTGGTCCTGGTCCTGGTCTCGGTCCTCCCGCACACAGGACCAACGGCTGCTATGTGTTTGTTATCGTTACATTTTTTGTGTTTGAACTGTTTGATTCTCTGATCTGTTGTCGGCTAATCGACAACTTTTTAAAGCCCTCCAAGACGACTACTGTTGTTATTTAGGGCAATACACAAATAAATTGAACTGAATTAAAGTTTGCTGAAGTTCATGTGTTTTCTGTGAGGACTTTAAACTGTTTTCTGCATTTCTCTCATAATCTGAATACGTGCTTTAAAGAGGATTATAGATCTGCAGCCACCACAGGATTAAAACATGATGTAAACGACACGCCTTTAAAGCTAGGGAACGTAACTTTATTTTCATGAAAACCACATTAAAGCTGGGGTCTTTTTTTAGTAAGAGAACCCTATGAGTCACTGTTTGACTCTTTGGGCTGAGAGCTGATTGGCTGAGTGCGTCACTGTGTCTCAGTTTGACTCAGAGGGAGTTTGCAGAAATGAGACTGACACCGATCGATGTGAAGGAGAGGGACAGGAGATGATCCAGTCTAAGAGAGGACTGAAGCAGGTCTAAAGTAGGACAAATACAGGACTAAAGAAGGACTAAAGCAGGTCTGAAGCAGGTCTAAAGCAGGACTAAACAGATTTAAAGCAGGTCGAGGATCCAAAGCAGGTCTAAAACAGGATTAATGCAGGTCTAAAGCAGGTATAAAGCAGGTCTAAATAGGTCTAAGGCAGGACAAAACAGGACTAAAGCAGGACTAAAGCAGGTCTAATCAGGTCTAAAGCGAGATTAATGCAGGTCTAAAGCAGGTATAAAGCAGGTCTAAATAGGTCTAAGGCAGAACAAAAGCAGGACTAAAGCAGGACTAAAGCAGGTCTAATCAGGTCTAAAGCAAGATTAATGCAGGTCTAAAGCAGGTACAAAGCAGGTCTAAATAGGTCTAAGGCAGAACAAAAGCAGGACTAAAGCAGGTATAAAGCAGGTATAAAGCAGGCCTAAGGCAGGTCTAAGGCAGGACTAAAACAGGACTAAAAGCAGGTATAAAACAGGCCTAAAGCAGGTCTAAGGCAGGACTAAAACAGGACTAAAGCAGGTCTGAGGCAGGACTAAAACAGGACTAAAAGAGGGGACGTGTGCCTGTATCACCTGATGGCCACGCGCACGGAGCTGTCGTCCGTGCTCATGTCCGCGTGCACGTTCTGTTTAAATACGAAAGATGAGTTCAGACCAGGACCAGGACCAGGACCAGGACCACAATGCTCCAAACAACACTACACAAGTGCTATGGTCCCGTCCCTGCCGCGTGCTGCGCTGACGTCATCTCAGAAGAGGGAGGATGCTCTGGACACACGCAGCAGGTCCCTCTGGTCCCTCTGGTCCCTCTGTTCTCTGGAACTGGGTTGAAGCAGTGCTGACGTCTGGGTCTCTCTCTTGTCTCTTCCTGAGCCTCTGTCCACGCCGTGGTGATTCCCGAGAGAGGCCCCCGTAAAGCTGGTATGAGGCCGGTGTGAGGCTGGTGAGAGGCCGGTGTGAGGCTGGTGTGAGGCCGGGCTGTGATCTGGGTCTGTATCAGGAACACTCAATCCACGCACCGGCCAGCCGCAGTGTACGTAACCAAGCCGCGCCTCTCTCTGCTGCGGGGTGACGTCACGGCGTGAGGATGAGAGTGGGAGGGGGTGCGTGGAGCAGGTGCATCTGTCAATCATCCATCCACGCAGCGCATCATCTGAAAGGCTGCCCCAATGATGCGAGCCTTCAATGTATTTGTGTATCGTTGAGGATTCACCAAACACAAGTCAGAGAATCAAAAAGTTCTAACCCAGGATATAATAATAACAGACATGGCGCCAATGTTAAAAAATGTCCATAAATGTCCCATGCATATCATTACTGACCTTAGACTCTCCTGAACCGGAAAAGAACCACTCTGACACCTAGCGGGAAAAAGTGAGGCAAAGGATATGGATTGTGGCTCTAATGAAAGACCAAGACCAGGATCAGGGGGAACTGTTTGATGTATGTACATTAAAACATCAAAGACATGCACTCTTTATAGATTTATATTTATTGAAATCATCACAAAGAGTAGAAGGCAATAATCAGTGTTTACTGTGAATATTTGTTGTATTCTAATTGATTGATTGATGTTTGTCACATTTAATCAAAATAACCAATTATTATGACATAACAAAAATACAACCATAGACTGTGAGTTAGGAGAGGACTGGCCGAGTGTGACATCACCATAGTGTTAGCTTCAATACATAAGAGGCCAATTTGAACATAAGTTAGCTGGAGTTAACATGGAGAGAACAAGCAAACTCCACACTAGAAGAAAAATTACGAACCTGATCTTAAACAGGGGAAAAAATTATGAATGCAAATCCATACCATAGTAAGATACATCTATAATGTAGTGACACAATAAGAAACATAATGGAGAAACATTCATTTCTATATTTTTACATAACAGATACATATCTGGTGCACTGTAAAAAACCCAACTTGCTATTTGTTATCTGAACTTAGAAATATAAGTGCAGTGAATGTTCAAACCCTGTTAAATGCTTAGTCAACTCACAAACGCAATTAATCATTGTTAATTTGTTGCTTTGTTCAGTGACTGCAAAACGAAAAGTTGAGATAAATTATTTTGGCAATTTCTCATACCAATCCTTGACCGCTATTTGTTCGCGCTTGCGCTTTAAGTAAATTGTAGGGGGTTTCCGCCCCTGCAGTTTCCACAAGCTCCGCCCCACCACACCACCATGTGCCTGAGAGAAGCAGCCATTGAACTCTACCCACCCTATCTCCCAGGTAAGGAACATTTCTTCTGAAACACGGTTTTCTGTCAAATGACCTAATATGCGTTTACATCGCTTGGTTCTCCGAATCACCCACGCTTTTTCAAAATTCTTAGAGTAGTATGGCTCGTTACTTTTGCTACTATTATCATTGCTACTTGTACTATTGCAAGTAGTAAGCCTCCGTAATTTGTCCTCCCCTCATGTAATAAACGATCTGGTTTCGACGTCTGAAAACTTAATGTACGTGAATCTGCTGTGAAAGTCTGGATTGTGTATATTTGTATTAAATCGAGCGATGTATGAGCCTCCCTCGGTCGGCGCCATTATAGTTTTCAACATGTTCAAGTGGACTCTCATTAGGCTGTGTGATTCTATGCACGTCTCGAATAGGTCTGTTACAACAATTGATTAGTGTAATGATGTCGTGTGCTTTTGACACTCGTTCCCCGTGCGTGCCGTGGCCATTTTTCACGGAGCAGCAACAGTTTCGATTTCGCTTTGGCATTAACTATCGCGGCGTCAGCGCACCCAGAGCTGCACACTTACTGTTTGAGCTCTGAGCACATCATCCGCGCTGCCAAACGTGACGAGTCCGAGGTAAAGGCCCCTTTTACGCACGGATAAAGCCACCTGTCCGCGATCACGCTCAGTATAGGGCTTCTGCTTGTTCACGTGGCGCCCGCGCGCCCCTGCATACACACACACTGACGTGCACGCACTCTCTCGCACACAGATGCTCTCAGCGCCAGTCAGAGACCTGTTGCTTTCTCATGTGCGCGATAAGTAGTGGACAAACACGCCACAGAAAAGTCTTAACTTTGATCCCTGCATGTGTTTTTCTGAACATATTATTTTACATATACATTTACATACGTGGCTTTATATTATAAAATAAGATTGTGTTTGAAGGACACTAAAATGTCTGTGTGGAAGGCTATTTGGAATGGGTTATTACAAAAGATAAATATTGCATTATATATACATTGGTGATTTAATGCAATGACTATTTTACAGTTAACTGAAATGTATATATATATATACTGTACAGGTTTGTGATTTGACCATTGTTTTAGACAATATTATTTATAAATAATAAGGCGACAGTGGCTCAGTTGGTAGAGCATTGGCCTTAGAGCCTGAAGGTTGTGAGTTCGAGCCCACCACAAGACCTACTTCACGATTCCCACTGATGACTGCTGTCGTTGTGTCCTTGGGCAAGACACTTAACCCTACTTTGCCTGAAGCCCTTGCTGAAAGATCAAGGCTCCTGTGGACTCACCACCTGCAGGAGGATCAGTGAGGGGCTGGTGCTATGTGAACTGGGTGCAGCTCTGACTGCAACCCCCCTGACCCAGAAATGGATTAAGGGGAAGAAAATGGATGGATGGATGGATATTTATAAATAAATATTATTATTTTACAGTCCTTTGCTTAGGTAATGCATATTTATCTATTATGCTAACTGACCCATTACATTGAGGCTTGGTTCATTGTTTGTAAATTTTTACTGTGCCATTTCAGATAAATAAATAAATAATACGTATACATTTTATAGATAATTATCTTATTTTCTACTCTACAAAATTGTGAATAATTCGTATTTTTTTATATTTTTCAGGTTGTAATGCATTGCAAGCTGTGCACATTTGACCACAGTGCTCTGGACGTCCTTCTGAAACATTACAGGCTACATCACTATCAAGGTCGATCCTGGCAGCAACCCTGTGTGTATACGGATTGCGTCTGCACATTTAAAACAAAAGGTGCGTTAAAATCTCATCTTAGCAGGGCGCATAAGGCGGCCATTTCAGATGTTGGGAACTTCCATTTTAAATGTGATTTATGTGATTTCAAAAATGACTGCCAGCCATTGGACTTTGTAAAACATTTACGAAATCATTTGAAGAGTTGTGACACAGTCCAATGCCCATTCAAGGACTGTAACCTGAAAACCAATGTTCTTAGTTCGTTTAGCAGCCACATGTCACGCAAACACAAGTCTTATGGATTTGACAATTTCAGTACTAGAGTGACATCTCAAACTCCACGTTCAGAAAGTACAGAGACACAATCGCAATTACAAGGCACCAGTCAAGTACAGATACCTGAATCACAGTCCTGTGTTGCTGAGAGCAATGTACCTGAAACTGCCACTTACTCAGAGCCCACAAGTTATTTGGAACTTGAGGCCAAGCTGGCCTCACTGATTCTTTACATGCAGACAATATTGCATGTTTCTAAAAGGGCAACTCAGGAAATATTACATTGGATCCATGATATTGTTTCATGTTCACAGTATGCATCAAAGCAGTCAATAAAGGCTATTCTTTTAAAAAAATGAATGTCACATTGATGAGAGATTGACAGAAGAGCTGGCTGAATTGATATCAACTGAGGCACTTAAAACAAATCCATTTTTTACAGCTACCTCAGACAAGGGCTCTCTCTCAACAGAACACAAGAGAAACAATTACTTTAAAGAGAATTTCCAAGTTGTAGATCCTGTGGAGTATTGTTTTGATAGACTTCAAGCAAATTCTTTTGCTTATGTTCCAATATTGAAAGTTCTTGAAATTTTACTCAATCGACCTGATGTTTTCGAAAAGGCCATTTTTGTTGAAGACTTGCCAGGCCAATTTACATCTACTCGGAGTGGACAATATCACAGAGAGAATCAACTTTTAGGTGTCCAAAATGAGTGCATTTCTGTGTCCCTCTACATTGATGAGTTTGAAGTCTGTAACCCCCTTGGAACTTCAAAAAAGATCCACAAAATTACAGCCGTTTACTGGGTTCTTCTAAATTTGCCAGCCAAGTTCCGCTCTACCCTTCCTCTTATCCAACTAGCTCTTTTGGGAAAAAGCATTGACATCAAACAGTTTGGTCACGACAAATTCTTTGATCCTTTACTAAAAGACTTGAATAGACTGGAGAAGCAAGGTGTATTTGTTGAAGTACTCAAGACTTCTCTAAAAGGTACAGTGTATTGTGTGTGTGCTGACAATTTGGGTGCACATGGTCTTGCTGGTTTTCAAGAAAGCTTTCAAGCAGAGTACTTGTGTAGGTTCTGCCAAGTGAGCAAAAAAGATATACAAGCTAATGATGCTACATGTTTTCCACTTCGAACCATTAGCCAGCACAACACTATTACAAATGAACTGGAAAATGATCCTGAACTTCAGTCCAGAATTGGTGTCAAAAGAGAATGTGTCCTCAGTAAGCAGCTTTCTTTCTTTCACCCTGTAACTGGGTTTCCACCTGATGTCTTGCATGACACGTTAGAAGGGATTGTTCCATTTGAGTTATCTGTGTGTTTGAAGGAGCTCATCAAAAAAGCACACTTTGATCTCAACACGCTCAATAGGCGTATTAAATCCTTTCCATACAAGGACTGTGACAAAGTCAACAAACCCAAAGCGATTTCCCAGGTGAGCCTTGCCAAAACAACTATAGGGGGAAATGGTCATGAAAATTGGGCCTTACTGCGCTTACTCCCATTGCTCATTGGTCATTTTGTACCCCATTCTGAACCTGCTTGGGACATTTTGATGGACTTGAGAGAGATAGTGGAGTTGGTCATGTCTTCAAAGTTCTCAGAAGAAACCCTTTGTTATCTACAGCGAAAGATTTTGGAACACCGGCAACTTCTTCAACAGACATTTCCCAACCTGAAGTTGAAACCAAAGCATCACTTTGTGGAGCATTATCCACACTTGATCCGCTGTTTTGGGCCCTTGGTTGAGCTTTGGACAATGAGATTTGAAGCGAAACATAGCTATTTCAAAGGGGTTGTGAAAGATGCCCGTAATTTTAAAAAACATTCCACTTACATTGGCATCCAAACATCAGCTTATGATTGCACATTATCTCAATGGTCCCAGTATCTTTTCACCACCACTATCTGTGCAAAAAGTAAAAACTGTGAGAACATGTACTTTACAGGAAACTTATGGGGCTGCAGTCAAGAGAAAATATCCCAACAAAGAGGTGCTGATGCTTGCATCTGATGTAGATGTTCATGGGATTCACTTCAGTAAAGGCATGATTTTGTCCTCTGGTCAGTTAGGCGGATTGCCTGAATTTTTTGAAATTGTCACTGTTATTGTGAATGCAAACATGGCGTCTTTTCTTTGCAAGAGGCTTTCTTCATGCTACGATGAGCACTACAGATGTTATGCTGTTGGTGAAATGAATGCAGCTGAAGTCCTAGAGCTGGAAGACTTGAATGATTTTCATCCACTCCCACTGTACGTAGTTCAGGGAAAGAACATGATTGCAGTGAAGAGGTTTCTTTCAGTTTAAAAATGTTGGCTTTACTTTTTTTTTTTTTTTTTTTTTTGTTAAACTGTTCTGTTTTCTGTTTTTGAAGATGGTGCGTCTACGCGTGATTTTGGCCCTTGACAACATCAGAAGACTGGATATTACCGAAGAGCTCACTTCAGTTGAACAATTGAAAGAAATCCTTAAGGAAGGTGTTGAAATAAAAAATGACTTTGTAATTCAATTTGAGGATCCAGACTTTGGAAATGAGCTCTGTAATTTAACTGAAATAACACAACTTCCAAGTGATAGAGCTGTGCTGAAGATCATCCAGAAGTTCTCTGATTCAGATGCCGACACAATTTCCTCTTTAGACACAGCCAGCATGCCCTCCTCTTCAAGCAGCTCAGCGCAAAATTCACCAAGTGTGTCAGTCAAGCAACGGGGAAATTCACAGTGGCCACCTGAATTTGAGATTCCGGAGTTTGCTTATGATGTAGAACTACGTCTCAATAGAGCAAATAAGGAATTTGAAGAAAATGGAAAGCTTCTCCTCACAATGTCAAGAGAGATGAAGATTGAAATACTCAATTCTCTGGCCCAGAAAATGTTTACATTCACTGCCTATCCAAGTATAAAGCAGATCGAGTTTGTGGCTGCTGCTTTGATAGCAAAATATCCTTGTCTGAAAGATCCAGGCCCAGGAAGTGGCTATAATAGCTGGACTATGAGCATTAAGTTTAAAATGGGCAACTTCCGTGAAAAGTTGCGATCAGCTGGATGTTCAGAGGTATCTGTAAATAGGAAAAGACCGAGGAGTGTGGGGAGTGACTCGAGATGTTTTAAGAAAGCCAAGCGATGTGAGGCCAACTTTCTCCCAGACAACCCAAATGGACAGTCAGACTCATCTCTCCTAAAAGAAAAAGAGGCACTCTGTGAAGAAATGAGAAAAAAATATCCAAATATGGCATTTGTGGAGTCCAAGATGGAGATTACTTTTTCCCTCAGAAGAAAAGAGATTGTGATGGAAGAGCCTCTTGTCTTGGATGTCCAGAGAAATGGCCCGCATTGTTTTTGCCTGAACAGGTGAGTTATTACTGGTAGTAATAAGTAAATACTTACTGGTAGTAATCTGAAAGTAATTTTCTTTTTGTTTTTTCTCTTTAGATTTCTGCTGAATTTTTCCGGATCACACAAACCCACCTGATGAACCGATTCTTCTCATCTTTGGATGAGTATGCGCCTAAGATTATCAGGTTGTACAGGGCACGCGCTGCGCTGTGGGGAAAAGATATGAAGACCCTGTTGGAGAATCTTGACGATCAGGTGACTATCCTTTGACATTTTCTTTACACACACAGCATTGTTCCTTTTTTTTAGTACCATGTACCCTCGCCGCACACCGTTCCAAATACACAATGTCCAAGCCAAGAGATTCAGGAGGAGCACCAGGGTAGAGCAGGGCACTACTGGAGGACAGTTCAGAGGCCACCATCTCCCAGACCTGAGCCACACCAGGACACTCTCAGAGAATGTGCAAGAAGGTCCCAGTATCCCACCATGGCACAAAGTGCAGATCGCATCAGGCTTGCACTTAATTTGTGTTAAAATAGATTTTAGGTAAAAGTTCAGATGAATCTGTTTTGGGTTTTTCAAAGAACACAGTACAGTATCCCACTCATAGTCCACAGGTCCTTTTGATATTTAGAATTTTATGTTTTTCAGACCACAGAAGTACTTGCCCACCGAAAATCTGCTGCTCTTAGAGGTCTGCCGTTGATCATGAGGGATGAGTCTAAAAGTTTCCTGAGAACCTGTCTGGTGAGTAATACTTTTTTATGACTTATTTACATCAGAGAAACACTAATCATGCAAAAATGGGCCAAGGTATAATACATTTCTTTTCTTACTGAATTAAGATTGTAAATACTCATGGTTTGCGGTATTTTAAATTTGTTTCTTCAAACGTTAGAAACAAGCTTTTCTAAAGTAGTTTGTAAGTAGCGATCACTCGCCTTCAAATTATGATAAAACCAGGGCTCGACATTAACGGTTGTCCGCTTGCCCGGGGCAACTAAAGATTTGGGACGGGCAAGTGCGCTGTTTTTGCAAGTTGCCCGATGGGGCAAGTGAAGTAAGTATTACTTTAACCCATTCAATGCGGGAATGCATTGCCGCATTTCTTTTTTGATCAATTATCTTCAAAATTTCCTAAGGATCCGCAATTCCCAACTGTTTTCCGCTGACAATGTCATTTCAGTTTGCATGTTCTCCCTGTGTCTGCGTAGGTTTCCTCCGGGTACTCCGGTTTCCCCTACCACTAAAAATATGTACAATAGGCATGTCTGGCATGCGCCTCCTGTACCGGCGACCCCGCTCCCATCTCTGTGTGGAGTGAGACAAATGCCCATAATTAACAATTGTAAACCGCTTTGAGACTCAGATCTGCAGTGAAAAGGCGGTATATAAATAAGATTACTTACTACTACTACTTACTTCTGTGAAATGTGTGACCGCGGGCACTTTCTGTTGTTTGCTGTACGTACTCGAACAATATTTGCATCCTCCGTTCTGACCCCGGGAGCAGCTACTGCCGCTTTGTAATGACAGCCGCTTTGAATACTTCTATGAGCGCGGACCATAGAAGTGCAGACAGAACCATAGAGTCACGCGGACAGAACCATAGACACGCGTTCAGGACCATCCCCAGCTTGTTGCAAGTGCTGGTCTCCTACCTATGCGCAACCAAAACGCACGAAATTAAAGCTTGCATTAAAAATGCATGTTGGTTGGCCACAAAAGGAAAATTTTGTGAACAAATCAAACGGAACACACCACGACAGGCGTCTTGTTTTTTATTTTGCATACTTAAGAGCCCTGGGAGTCATTATTTGACTTTTTAGGCTGAGAGTAGATTTTTTTTTATATTTTTTTTCACACAGTTAGTGCCACTTTATTGCCAAACTCTTGTTAACTCATTGTATTGAGAAATATTTGGTTAAGCAACTTTTGACATTGGGCAAGTAAAATATAAATGGTACTTGCCCTTCGGGCGTAAATCCAGTCCCACAAATATGGATGTAGGTCTATAATCTTCATTAATAAATGACAATAAATAAATCCTAATCCAGTGCGTTGATTGTTTTCAAAGACAACATCCAGCAGAGCAGAGTCCACTAAAGCCGGGCTGTTCTCCACAGAACCCCACTCTGCGCACCAAAGCCCGGTATAAGCAGAGGGGTGTCTCTCTGAGGCTCTGATCCCAGGGCATTCTTCAGAATATTACAGTTCCAAACTAGTTTTGCCAATAGCAAGTTTTTTTTATTTTCTAACGGTAAACTAACTTTTTATTTTTGAATGTTGTTATGAAAATTAAAATCAGTTTCCACACAACTTCATGGGAGCTATATGGGCGCTACCCCCTCAAGAGCGCAAAGTATTATGGGAGTTGTGCAAGTAGCCAATTTGAGATTGGGGTTGATGGCCCAATGTTTATTTGCAAAATCTGTTTGTAATTATGTCACAAGAGGGCTACTATTTAAAGCTGGGGTACCTATATTTTTGTTTCCTAAATACGTGTTATTTATCCCTATTGAAACCTAAATTAACATTTTGGGGGAAAATATATAACTACAACATGCTGTCTATGTTAATAAGATTAAGATGACATGTGTTTATTACAAAACATTACATATTTTACACATGCCCTGTGAGTGACTTTTTGAAGCTTTTTCAAAGAGAAAAGGAAAAAGGACATATTCATGCAAACTACTAGAACCATACTGTTTTATTAACTGTTGATGCTAAATTTGACTTTTTTTCAAACAGGACATGCAGCCTCGAGAAAATCATGTTGGTGGCATGAAGATGGGAGTGTTAATCATTGTTGAGGATGATGTTGGGACTGTTGACTCAATCCCAAACGCGAGGTTCTTTACTGTGGTGCTTGAGGAACAGATAGTCATTGATGAAGTAAGTGACCTGCCGACAGCAGTTGCACTCCTGTTCGGTCTTGTGTATGCCCTGAACATGGCGTACCCAAAGGAACTGAAATACACGTTCGAAACGATTCAGAAGTTGTTCATGTGCCTGGATAAAAAATCCCTATTTTAAGTTGCATTGTAACATGGAAAAATCCCTATTAAGTTGCATTTATACTGGTTTACATGGAAAAACCCCTATTAAGTTCCATTATACTAGTTTATATGTAAAAAAAAAAAACCCTATTAAGTGGCATTATACTGGTTTACATGGGAAAATCCCCCCATTAAGTTGCATTATACTGGTTTACATGAAAAAAAACCCTATTAAGTTGCATTTTACTGGTTTTCACATGAAAAAACCCTATTAAGTTGCATTATACTGGTTTACATGGAAAAATCCCTATTAAGCTAATACTGGTTTACAGGAAAAATCCCCATTAAGTTGCAGGTTTACATGAAAAAACCCTATTAAGTTGCATTATACTGGTTTACATGGAAAAAATCCCTATTAAGTTGCATTATACTGGTTTACATGTAAAAAACCCTATTAAGTTGCATTATACTGGTTTACATGGAAAAATCCCCATTAAGTTGCCATTATACTGGTTTACATGAAAAAAAAACCCTATTAAGTTGCATTATATTGGTTTACATGAAAAAAAACCCTATTAAGTTGCATTATACTGGTTTACATGGAAAAATCCCTATTAAGTTGCATTATACTGGTTTACATGTAAAAACCCCTATTAAGTTCCATTATACTGGTTTACATGGAAAAATCCCCATTAAGTTGCATTATACTGGTTTACATGGAAAAATCCCTATTAAGTTGCATTATACTGGTTTACATGAAAAAAACCCTATTAAGTTGCATTAATACTGGTTTACATGGAAAAATCCCTATTAAGTTGCATTATACTGGTTTACATGGAAAAATCCACATTAAGTTGCATTATACTGGTTTACATGAAAAAAACCCTATTAAGTTGCATTATACTGGTTTACATGAAAAAAACCCTATTAAGTTGCATTATACTGGTTTACATGGAAAAATCCCTATTAAGTTGCATTGTACTGGTTTACATGGAAAAACCCCTATTAAGTTCCATTATACTGGTTTACATGTAAAAAAAACCCTATTAAGTTGCATTATACTGGTTTACATGGAAAAAATCCCCATTAAGTTGCATTATACTGGTTTACATGAAAAAAATCCCTATTAAGTTGCATTATACTGGTTTACATGGAAAAATCCCTATTAAGTTGCATTATACTGGTTTACATGGAAAAATCCCTATTAAGTTGCATAATACTGGTTTACATGGAAAAAATCTCCATTAAGTTGCATTATACTGGTTTACATGAAAAAACCCTATTAAGTTGCATTATACTGGTTTACATGGAAAAATCCCTATTAAGTTGCATTGTACTGGTTTACATGGAAAAATCCCCATTAAGTTGCATTATACTGGTTTACATGAAAAAAACCCTATTAAGTTGCATTATACTGGTTTACATGTAAAAACCCTATTAAGTTGCATTATACTGGTTTACATGGAAAAATCCCTATTAAGTTGCATTATACTGGTTTACATGGAAAAATCCCTATTAAGTTGCATTATACTGGTTTACATGTAAAAACCCTATTAAGTTGCATTATACTGGTTTACATGGAAAAATCCCTATTAAGTTGCATTATACTGGTTTACATGGAAAAATCCCTATTAAGTTGCATTATACTGGTTTACATGGAAAAATCCCTATTAAGTTGCATTTATACTGGTTTACATGGAAAAAATCCCTATTAAGTTGCATTATACTGGTTTACATGGAAAAATCCCTATTAGGTTGCATTATACTGGTTTACATGTACAAATCCCTATTAAGTTGCTTTATTACTGGTTTACATGTAAAAACCCCTATTAGGTTTACATTATAGTGGTTTACATGTAAAAATCCTTATTAAGTTGCATTATACTGGTTTACATGTAAAAAACCCCTATTAAGTTCCCATTATACTGGTTTACATGTAAAAACCCCTATTAAGTTCCATTATACTGGTTTACATGTAAAAACCCTATTAAGTTGATTATACTGGTTTACATGAAAAAAACCCTATTAAGTTGCATTATACTGGTTTACATGGAAAAATCCCTATTAAGTTGCATAATACTGGTTTACATGGAAAAATCCCCATTAAGTTGCATTATACTGGTTTACATGGAAAAATCCCTATTAAGTTGCATTTATACTGGTTTACATGGAAAAATCCCTATTAAGTTGCATAATACTGGTTTACATGGAAAAATCCCCATTAAGTTGCATTATACTGGTTTACATGGAAAAAATCCCCATTAAGTTGCATTATACTGGTTTACAATGGAAAAATCCCTATTAAGTTGCATTGTACTGGTTTACATGGAAAAAAACCCTATTAAGTTGCATTATACTGGTTTACATGGAAAAAACCCTATTAAGTTGCATTATACTGGTTTACATGTAAAAACCCCTATTAAGTTGCATTATACTGGTTTACATGGAAAAATCCCCATTAAGTTGCATTATACTGGTTTACATGAAAAAAAAACCCTATTAAGTTGCATTATACTGGTTTACATGAAAAAACCCTATTAAGTTGCATTATACTGGTTTACATGGAAAAATCCCTATTAGGTTGCATGATTACACTGAAGTCCTTGAAACTGCTGAAGTCCTTGAAACTGCTGAAGTCCTTGAAACTGCTGAAGTCCTTGAAACTGTTGAAGTCCTTGAAACTCTTGAAATCTTGAAACTGCTGAAATCCTTGAAACTGTTGAATCCTTGAAACTGTTGAATCATTGAAACTGTAGAAATGTCTGAAAGAGCTGAAGTCCTATTAAAATGCATGGGCCTATTAAAATGCATTGCAGAATTCTCAATGCAGATTTTTGTCCGATTGCGGAAAAACCGGAAATCGCTGAAGTCCCAAAAGTAATAGCAATAATCTCCCAAACATGTGGAACGTTTTGATGTATAACTTGTGGAAATTGTTGAAAATGTGAAAGCTGTGAAACGTGTCAAAAAAAATGACGGAATAAAGAAATACAAAACCAATGGTTGACTGCGGAAGGTTCCGCAGTCAATCAATAAACAAAAGCACATTCATGGCTTCTGTCCGCTGCTTATAACTGTTTAAAGAGTTGTCCCAAACTTAATATGTGTGAATACATCAGCTGTTTGTAATAAACAATAACATTTAACCTGTTCTCCAATGGAGCAGCTCAGAGGCTGCGTCAAGAGCAATGTTATATTTGAGCTATTTTTAGATTTAAAATTGTGTTAAAGCCTGTCGTTCTGTGTCTGCATTTTAATACTACTCTCTATAAACACCTCTGCACTAGTTCCTACAGATGTGGAAAACAGAAACATCTAAAATCTGACTCCATTTGATTCCTTTTTACTTTAGTTATTAGAACAATTTGACCTTATTGATACTTATTTCCACAATAGAACTATTTTGATTATTCACTAGTCTAACTATTATTACTATTGTTTATTCTGACACCTCTTCTTAGCGACCTTTCAACCTATAGCTCCTCGAATCCAATGACATTATAGCTCCAGACTATTTCATTCTATTCTATTATTATTATTATATGATCTATTATCTTAAAGAGTAGATCTGTTTGATGTTATAAGCGCTATTATTTCTCCTTTTGAATTTGCACAACACTAAATTTAGAATGACCCCCTATGGGACAAATATAGAATTTTATTTCATTTTGACAACTCCGAAAATTACTTAATAATTTTCCCATTTTGCTTTTTTAGGCTGCCCTTTCTATTATTTATTTGTTCTTGTAAATATATGTTTTACACTTCTTTCTAATGATTTAGAAGGTTAAGGACCATGACCACCTATGACAATAACATTACTATACTCCCTCTCTTGGTCGTGGGCCAAGTATAAAACATGCATCTGTGTGTGTGTGTAGATTACTGTTCCAATCCTCTCCAGTTGTTCCTCCCGGATCGTCCTCAATTCATATTGTGGGCTTTGGTGCCAAAGTAGAGGCTCATTTCCTTATGATCCATACTACTGTCATCCCTGAAGCAGGTGCAGTTTATCTTTCATCTGAAAAACAAACATTAGAACACAAGAAATGCCCACTTCCCTCTCTTCGCATTGTGCAGCCTGTCAATCAATCCAATTGGGCAAAACATAACTGCATTGACAGACGGTGTGTGACATCAGGGCAGAGGCTGTAGCCAAATACAGACTTAACAAAATGTATGTTTCTAATTTTATACTCCCCTAAATGTGAGTTACAAACCAAAGTTGTCCTCCAACCAATGACCGTTCACTGCGGTTGGACCGAATCACTGTCCGGACAAACAGCAGAGGGAGGGACTCCCAGTACCTTCAGCAAGGTATTTCATCTCAGAGTACTTTCCGCAGAGTACTTTTCTCAGAGTACTCATCCCAGAGTACTCTCACTTTTACACCTGTTCAATAAAGCTTGTTATCTTTGAATCTCTAGTACTTACACCGTATGCTGTTGACAAAAAATAATTATTCCATGATCACATTAAAACATTACAGAAAACTTTTGTTATTCCATGATTCCGTTCAGCACTCCTCGTTCACTCCTCATTTCACTCCTCACTCACATCACACTCACAACACCCCACGTTAGTATATTGGTCCAGTTTGTTAAGGTCAACGTAGTGTATTTGACATGACGCACAAACATATAACATACACAAACATATAACATACACAAACATATAACACACACAAACATATAGACAACACAGGAGGCCTGTAATTTTAACTTTGTTATATTTTTCCATGTCCAATTACAATTGTCTCATGAGCTATTTCTATTGTTGCAACTTTCAGAGCCTGCAGAACATGCAGAACTTTGAGAGATTTTTTCTTAAAAGGATCCATTTCAAACTTTAGTGTTTAACCACGTGGTCTGTACTCGGGCTTATCACAGATTGTGTCCCCTATATTTTTAATGAGCTCTTGTTACTTAAAAACTCATGCACGTGCAATAAATGTTTTTCCCTTTTTTTTTTTTTTTTAAAGCCAGTTCGGATTCCTTAAAAATGTAAATTAGTTTCAAACTTTAATACTTCACCTTTGTTTCACGTTCATGTGGAGAAAAGACCATTGTTTTATGTGTGTTGTTGTACTTGCACCAATCATGTCTCAGATAAACTGCCAACAGTTATATCAAAGACATAATTGTCCTAATTGTTTCTAATTTAGCTATTTGGAAGAGAAACATGTCATAAAAGATTTCATAAAATGTCCCTACATCCGTGTTTTCAACCAATGAACAGTGTTGCGTCTATGTGTTATCAGAAATGATCCAATATCACCTTTAGCCAAAATTCAGAAATGCTTTAAATCATTTTTCAAACTTTAATTGTCTGAACAAACCATTTTGTACTAAATGCAGCGTCCATTAAAAGCTGCAGTTCTCTTTCTAGCACCAGTTTCAACTGTGCATGTGATTGTTTTTAAATGATTAACGAGCCACGGTTCAGAGGTTGAAAACACTGCTTTAAATATCCGTATTACCAAGATCATGCAGTCAAAATCAATAATTCTAAACTTCTCCGCGTCTATAACTTTAAATAATAATACTAGTTTCAATAATAGAGCTCCTCTACTTTAAATATACTGCTGTTCTAATCTCCTTGTGTCTCATGCTAAAGCAAGAGTCTAATTAATTTTAACGATTGTCCTGTATTCTTTCATGCAGCTAAATGTGGTGTTATGAACGAATGACCTAGCTAAATGTGTAAATATGACTTAATATGTCTCTGTGCGTTTGTTGCCTGTCTGTATATTTACCTTCTGTGTGTCTCATTTAGGCCAGCCACGTCTCAAATGTCCGTTAATGTCTTTCTTTTACTCATGGCGTCTTTCAATGTCTTTTGTCTCAAAGTGTCCAATGTCTTTGTCTCAATGTCTTTTTCTTCTTCTTTAAACAATCACTTTCTTTCTTCTTCTTTCAATAATCACTTTCTTTCTTCTTCTTTCAATCACTTTCTTCTCCTTGCAATGTCTTTTTCTTTTCAATTATTTTCTTCTTCTTTCGACAACTTTTCTCATGTCTTTCTTTGTCTCATTTTTTGACGCACACCAGCGTGTGTCCTTCTTCTTCTTGTTAGGTTTACACAACGTTCTTCTCCGTGCACATAACTCCACTCGGTTTGTGCAAAAGTCTGGTTTTTCTCCATGAAATGGAGGCCGGAGAGGTCTTCTTCGAGAGTTCCTGTTAGCTGCTGCAGCCGATGCTGCTGTCTTTGGTGCCCCCTGTGGGTCTGGGGGAGACGACGCGATGGTCCGTGCTGATGGCGCCCGATTGTGGTTTGTGGCAGAGACGATTTTTGGCCAAATGAAACAGACAGAAGTTTTCTCGGAAAAAACAGACAAACAAGAAGCACAAACAAGTGTGTTAATTACCATACGAAACCAATGATTAATTACAATTCAAAATAAACCTATGAAATAATTAATATTAACATTTTAAACATTAAATTCTGAAAACCAATTCTGCATTCAACTGCTCTCCTGAGCCCTATTTTTCCAAAAGCATAATGCTCTCTAAGATCATTCTAACTTTTATATCACCAAAATGTAGGGAAAAAAACTTGTCCAGATAAAAATAAAAATAAAATAATGCCTCTTTATAATCTAACTCAAAGTTCTGTGATCCTATGACTCCATGTCAGTAACATTATCGTGTGTATAAATGTAATTTTCTACAAAAAATTCTTTCTTCACGAGAGAGAGAGAGAGAGAGAGAGAGAGAGAGAGAGAGAGAGAGAGTGAGAGAGAGAGAGAGAGAGAGAGAGAGAGGAGAGAGAGACAGAACGGGGAGGGGAGGGGCTTCTCGAACAAAGGAACACATGGATGATTGAAATACACCCCTTCTTTGCTACATTTTCCTCGTTTTTATCGTGATATGGTCTTAATCAGTGGTAAAAGTTTTTCTCACGTCAAACGACACTTTACATTTTATCCTTAAATACGTCAGTAATGGAAAACATTACAATTTGCTTACATGACCAATGCATCACTAGGTACAGACGGATCTTTTTTTTTTTCGTAATACCTCTGTAACTATTGAAACATTACATCCCAATACAAGAGAAAAACTCCCAGACTGATCTTTTGTCATTTCTTCACATGAAAACTCATAGTTACAGCCAAGTGGCTCCCTTTTTTCTCATTAATCAGATCATTATTATCAGAATCCACATTTTAAATACTTTGCTTTTTTCCTGTTTAAATTAATTGTACCCTTTTTTTTTTCCCGCCCCCCGGGGGATATGGAGTTTTTATTATCCTATAACTTCTGACCCTAACTGTCCCTATTTCTCTAATCCTATTTCTCTAAACACTTGTGCCTCTTTTGCACTTTAAAACGGTGTGCTTCTTTTGCACTCTAAACGGTGTGCCTCTTCTGCACTTATAAACTCTGTGGCTCTGATCCATCATCTATGTTCTGTTTTTTTTTGGAGGGACCCATGCTTCCTCCAAGGCCAAAAACGTCTAAACCTGACTATTGTTCTATCGCGTCCGATAGAATCGCCCGTCACGGCGGTCGTCTGGCCACGCTGCAGTCCGCCGAGCCGAATTCTCTCTCTCTTCCATTTAAAACAATGTGCAGATTTTCAAAAGTAACGATCCGCTTACCTCTTTCGAAGAGAAGAGAGAAGAGAAGAGAGAATTCTCCCGGCCGACGGACCCAGTCTATATCTGAGCTCATCTTGCGTCTTCTTTCTGCATCAAATCACGTCTCGGGTCACCAAATGAAGCCAATAATTCCCTTTGGCTGACGTGTCCACAATTTGATACAGAAATCATACAAAAAGATTCTCAAAGGTTAACATCTGCATTTAATTATCTTTACAATCAGATACAGAAATCAACAAAAGAGTGCTCTTAAAACTAATATGTCCCTCTCCTGGCCCTCGGCTGATCCTTCTGTTTCTCCCCAAGCCAGAGCATATATAAAGAACAGGAAGGAGGGGAGTGTCCTATCAGCCAGCTTCCGGTCTAGGGTCCAGCCTTTTCCTCCGTCTGCCAGACTCCTGATGGAGTGAGGTTGAAAAGTGCAGAAGTCAGCAGGCCAAGACTAGGGGGGTGAAATCCAAACAGAAGAATCTGTTGTCCAGTTGCTGGCACAAGAAGACACCTAAAATAAAATAAGAAGGACTGGCCTCCCACTTAGAGGTTAGCTAGGTCATAAAACACATGGTTTTAGAATGTCACGTATTTATAAATACAACAGTGTTTAATCACAAGGAATGTAATTGTTTTAGACCACTTTCACGATTACTTAAAACATAATGAGATGCAATCCAACTCTACTTCACCAAGCCGACAACTTTTTGTTATCACCGCAAGGTTTCTGGTTGTCCGGTGCTTCGAGTATTGAATTGATCTCCTTTCACACACACATTCACACAGACGTCTTTAAATCAAAATGAACCCCGTTCACTTTTAACTGCAGTAAAAAGTAGTCCCCGACTTACTCTTAATAATAACCCCGTTATTATTACAGTCTATGATAGTTCCAGACTATCTAAAAGAATAACCTGTTGTTATTCCGGGCTCCCCCTTGACTGTCTTTAATAGCTCCCCGACTATTAGAAGGATAAACCCCGTTATCCTAGGCCTAAGAAATAGCCCTCGACTATTAAAAGGATAAGCCTCGTTATCCCCGGCCTCTTTTTTGAGTCTCCGACTTCAAAAGTAAATTCACACTTGCCTGTTATCGCGATGTCCGTGGCTTTTGTGTCTTCAATCCGAAATTTGAAGCTGATCAAACCCCACAAAGAGACTGTTGCTGCAGTTGTTTTTCGACCTGCCACCTCCAAGCCACGCTGCTGTTTCAGATCTCCAGTAGGACGACGGTCAGCTCCAAAAAAATGATGTTTTGACATCCGGCTCAAAGAACCAAAATATGTTAACGCTGGTTCAGCCACGGTTTCTCCTTCGATGATAAATGGACACTACAAATTCTGCTTAGATATATAAAAAAGGTTTAATATATAAAAGACAGAATACAGGATACAGGATACAGACAAATGGCAGACTGGTTCTCCAGTCTGGGCCCTGCTCCCTGGCAAGCCAAAAGCAAAAGACACTGCTTCAGGAACAGGCTATCAATGATAAGCACACAGTCACATGACATGATAATTGAAGACATATGTCCCAACATCCTTAGGTGAAGACAATACCTTCTCTGTTTCAGGACAAACAAATAGCCCCTGTGTGAATAAGCCTGAGGCTACTCTAAACAGATGTTCTCTGCGTTCTTCTTAATTTAACTTCCTGTGCTTAATGGCTGGGGGATGATTCACACATTCTTCACTCACCAGACTAGCTACTAGATCCATACTAGACTAAACGTTACATTTATTAATATGATAATAACACAATAACATACTCCATTGACACCCATAAAAGCTGTATGAAAACTGTATGAAAGCTGTATGAAAACAGAATCATTTATTTTACTTTCACTTCACAGTGGTTGTCTGTTACTTGTGTGTGAACTTTCATAAAAAACGCAAATAAAATCTTTGTTTATGGTTGTAAATCTGACCAAATGTGCAAAAGTTCAAGGTGTATTAGTACTTTTGAAAGGCACTGTATATGTTCTTTGGAAGCAGCCCCACAGCATGATGCTGCCTCCCCCCAGCTCTGATACTCGGTGCTCTTAGGCTGTGTTAAAGACTGAGACCAAAGAAATACCATTACAGGACTGAGATTGGAGCTTTTAGACAGAAGGGGGTGGAGTTACATGTTTCTGCCAGAAGTTCCTGATATGGGCATGGATGGATCTAAAACCAACTCCAGCTCTGTGACTGTTAAAGTTCAATGTTCTTTATGTTGGATTTGAAATAAGACTACTATTGCCACAGTTTCTTTGATTGCCACTTTTTAATTGCCACTTTCTATTGTACATAATATATCCTGAATTTAACATGTTTGCACATTTCTATCCATGCCAGATGTGACATGTACATATCTCCTATGTGAGATCTTATCTTATCTGATAACGAAAGATGTTGGAACATTGAGACCAACTTAAAAAGTCTATTTTTCCTAATATGTGTCTTGTCTCTCTTTTGTCTTTCTCTCTGGTCTCCCTCTGGTCTCAGGATTTGAGAAACCATTGGATTGAGAGAATTTTTGGAAGACTTTGCGTGTTTACCTTACTCACTGAAGAGTTTAGATCCTGAAGAGTCTAGACTCTTTGGAAAACACTTCTATTGTTAAAGCCACAGAGTCCTTTCCTCAAATCTGGTGTGATCTGTTCTTTGTGTTTCCTTCACAGCTCAGATGATCCTTCTGTGATTTCAATGTCGTCTGCACCAGGACTGGAACCAGAGAGGAACCAGAGAGAGACCAGAGAGAGAGACCAGAGAGAGAGAGACCAGAGAGAGAGAGAGACCAGAGAGAGAGAGAGACCAGAGAGAGAGAGAGACCAGAGAGAGAGAGAGACCAGAGAGAGACACCAGAGAGAGAGACCAGAGAGAGAGACCAGAGAGAGAGACTAGAGAGAGAGACCAGAGATAGAGACCAGAGATAGAGACCAGAGAGAGACCAGAGAGAGAGACCAGAGATAGAGACCAGAGAGAGAGACCAGAGATAGAGACCAGAGAGAGAGACCAGAGATAGAGACCAGAGAGAGACCAGGGTCGTCTGCACCAGGACTCATTTTACTACTGTGTTTTTACTACTTTTCTTTTTGCTCATCACTGACTTAGTAAATCTATTAATCAAACAAAAGCTGACAAAAAAACAAAAAATCCAGCATAAAGAACCTTGAAATTTAACAAATGACTTACTTTTCTTTAATCTAAGACCATTGTTTTACACATAAGGAAACTGAAAGTGTGTTCATAATGTTGCATATCTCTGCGGCTACTGTCATATCTCTACATTCCTCATAAAAGGAGAGAAAAACTGTAACTTGAACGTTTTACTTTCACTTCTGTCAATAATTAATCGTACGAGCTTTGACCTGAGCTCTGCAGATCTTCAGATCTCGGTCTGATCTGGGTCCGATCTGGGTCTGATCTCGATTTCATCTCAGCCTGATCTCGGTCTCTGGTCTTGTGAAAGCTGAACTGCATATTTTCTACTGTGGACCCCTTTTATATCTGTGTTACTGCTAAACATTATTATTGTGAAGAGCTGCACGACTTCGTTTTGCCCACATTGTGACTACAGTATGTATATCTTAACCAGTCGAGTAATTTATATCTTTAGTGATGACATTGTAACCGTAGGAGGGTATGGGGTGGTTCATAGTTAGCTCAGCTAGGACATTTCAAACCAAATCCATAAAGGTAACACAGGTCAGGCGCATTGGTAAGAGGCATAATTTCGTTACAACATATTTATTTTAGCAGTTCTTTTCTTTGCTGACAGGAGAACAAATAAAACACGTTTCAGTTCACAATATAATTCTAAAAAGGGTACAGACAAGGCAGCCGCGCTCCAACACGCTCGGAACCCGCCTTCCCCAGCTACATCCAGGCTACCGAACCAGGGCAATGACTAACCCATGACAGCTGGACCACACCATTCCCGGAAGGCAGCCAGACTGCGGACACCCGCGGGGCTGAAGCTTCATCGTGGGGCACAGCCACACCACGGACTACATTTAAATGAAAGAAACGCTTTAGAACATTCATAAAGACATAATTTCCGCACGATATTTACCTAGGAGCTCAAGAATGACAGGGACAAGGCAACAACAGCATGGCATGGTGGCTGAGTGGATAGCACTCTCGCCTCTCAGCAAGAAGGTCCTGGGTTCGAATCCCGGTTGGACCAGGGCCTTTCTGAGTGGAGTTTGCATGTTCTCCCTGTGTCTGTGTAGGTTTCCTCCGGGTGCTCCGGTTTCCCCTACCACTAAAAATATGTACAATAGGTCTGGCATGCGCCTCCTGTACTGGCGACCCCCACTCCCAAAAATAACAATTGTAAACTGCTTTGAGACTCTGATGTGCAGTGAAAAGGCGGTATATAAATAAAGATTACTTACTTACTACTACTACTTACAACACCGGCAGGACCAGGAAGTAAGGCAAGCGGCAGAGTACAGGGCATAGCGGCTTTTGTACCAAGCTACCGCCCCCTACTGCCTGGTCATCCAAAGAGCTACTTAAAGCCCACATCGTCACAACATATTCTGTTCTTACGTACATTGGCACAAATCATATATAATAATTAGGGGTGTAACGATGTATCTATTTAATCGATTTATCGATGTGTCTTCCCTGCGATCCACTACATTGATCGGCGCTCAGCTATTTGGCCTCGATCCAAGCCGCACATCGACACTACATCGTTTTAAATGGAATTTTATATTCTTTGATGTCTGAATGTTAATCTAAACAAATTTAATTTGTTTTTCGCCCGTGTCATTAACAAGCCTTAGCAGTGGCGCTGTAAATTTACGTCACAAGCTCATGACAACAACAACATGGATAATGGTAAGGTCAGAATCAGGACGGAAGCAGAAGTAAATATAACAAACTACCTATTCATGCCTAAACTTAACCAGTCATTGCCATAAAATAACCCCAACCCACCCTTAACCCTAACCTTAACCATCTTAATCAGACGCCTAAAACTTAACCAGTCACCACTTAAGGACTTTTTAGTCTAAAACTAATTTGAAAAAAGGATTGTTACTTCCGGTTTTGTCCCGATTCCTCATATGATCTAGTGCCGACCACAATGGTAGCAGCGAGGCTTTTAAACCTACAACCTCCACTTCGGGTTTTGTAAAAAAAGGGGGTAATCTTGACAAAACGATTGGCTCTGTAGAGCTAGTCTTCTCGCTACGCTTCTCTTCGCATCTGTACCGACGCCACGGCATCGCTGGCAAAGCAGAAGAGTCACCAGAACACAGTAGTGACTGCGGTGCAAGAGCGGAGACCAAAAAGGTGTTGCTGCTATTTTCAAACTTCTATACGAGGTAAAGACACTAGAATGTACAGTGCTCAATGCTCACTGCTCAACAAAAGTGTTGGACCATCGTCATGACAACATAAAGAACTTAGTAGCACTAAAATCAAGAACTTAAAATTAACAGTATCATTTGGATTTAATATTAAGAAAATAATCAATTGGAATAACGAAATTCCATCCATCCATCCATTTTCTTCCGCTTTATCCGTTGCCGGGTCGCGGGGGCAGCAGTCTAAGCAGAGACGCCCAGACTTCCCTATCCACACACACTTCCTCCAGCTCGTCCGGGGGGACCCCAAGGCGTTCCCAGGCCAGCTGAGAGATATAGTCCCTCCAGCGTGTCCTGGGTCTTCCGCGGGGCCTCCTCCCGGTGGGACGTGCCCGGAACACCTCCCCAGGGAGGCGTCCAGGAGGCATCCGGAACAGATGCCCGAGCCACCTCAACTGGTTCCTCTCGACGTGGAGAAGCAGCGGTTCTACTCCGAGCTCCTCCCGTGTGACTGAGCTCCTCACCCTATCTCTAAGGGAGCGCCCAGCCACTCTGCGGAGGAAGCTCATTTCGACCGCTTGTATCCGCGATCTCGTTCTTTCGGTCATTACCCAAAGCTCATGACCATAGATGAGGGAGGGAACGAAGATTGACCGGTAAATCGAGAGCTTTGCCTTTCGGCTCCTCAGCTCCCTCTTCACCACAACGGTCCGATACAGCGACCGCATAACTGCGCACGCTGCACCGATCCGCCTGTCAATCTCACGCTCCATTCTTCCCTCACTCGTGAACAAGACCCCGAGATACTTGAACTCCTCCACTTGAGGAAGGACCTCTCCACCCACCTGCAGAGGGCAAGGCACCTTTTTCCGGTCGAGCACCATGGCCTCGGATTTGGAGGTGCTGATTCTCATCCCAGCCGCTTCACACTCGGCTGCAAACCGTCCCAGTGCATGCTGCAGGTCCTGGTTCGTTGGAGCCAACAGGACAACATCGTCCGCAAACAGCAGAGATGAAATCCTGTGGTCTCCGAACCGGACCCCCTCCGACCCCTGGCTGCGCCTAGATATTCTGTCCATAAATACAGTGAACAGAACCGGTGACAAAGGGCAGCCCTGTCGGAGGCCAACATTCACCGGGAACAGGTCTGACTTACTGCCGGCAATGCGAACACAGCTCTGGCTCTGGTCATACAGGGATCGGATGGCCCTCAGCAGAGGACCCCCGACCCCGTACTCCCGGAGAACCCCCCAAAGGACACCCCGGGGAACACAGTCGAACGCCTTCTCCAAATCCACAAAGCACATGTGGACAGGTTGGGCGAACTCCCATGAACCCTCGAGTATCCGATGGAGAGTATAGAGCTGGTCCAGTGTTCCGCGACCGGGACGAAAACCACACTGCTCCTCCTGGATCCGAGATTCGACCATCGGCCGTAGCCTCCTCTCCAGTACCCTGGAGTAGACCTTACCGGGGAGGCTGAGGAGTGTGATCCCACGATAATTGGAACATACCCTCCGGTCCCCCTTCTTGTAGAGGGGACCACCACCCCGGTCTGCCACTCCATTGGCACTGCCCCCGATCGCCACGCGATGTTGCAGAGACGTGTCAGCCAAGACAGTCCTACAACATCCAGAGACTTTAGATAATCAGGGCGGATCTCATCCACACCGGGAGCCTTGCCACCATGGAGGCTACCAACCACCTTGGTGACCTCAGCCAGGGAGATGGATGTACCCGCCCCAACATCCTCAGCCTCTGCCTCTGTAACAGAGGACGTGACGGGGGGATTGAGGAGAACCTCAAAGTATTCCTTCCACCGCCCGACAATATCCCCAGTCGATGTCAGCAGCTCTCCACCCGCACCGTACATGGTGCTGGCAAAGAACTGCTTCCCCCTCCTGAGGCGCCGGATGGTTTGCCAGAATCTCTTCGAGGCCGACCGATAGTCATGCTCCAGGACTCTCCGAACTCCTCCCAGTCCCGGGTTTTTGCCTCTGCAACAGCCCGGGCCGCGGCACGCTTGGCCTGCCGGTACTGGACAGCTGCCTCAGGAGTCCCCCGAACCATCATGGCTCGATAGGACTCCTTCTTCAGCCTGACAGCATCCCTTACTGCCGGTGTCCACCACCGGGTTCGGGGGTTGCCGCCGGGACCAGCACCAGAGACCTTGCGACCACAGCTACGAGCCGCCGCATCGGCGATTGAGGCAGAGAACATGGTCCACTCGGACTCCATATCCCCCTCCTCCGCCGGGACCTGGGAGAAACTCTCCCGGAGGTGTGAGTTGAAAGTCCGTCTGACAGGGGGCTCAGCGAGACGTTCCCAGCAGACCCTCACTATACGCTTGGGTCTGCCAGGTCTGACCGGCTTCTTCCCCTGCCAGCGGATCCAACTCACGACCAGGTGATGATCGGTTGACAGCTCCGCCCCTCTCTTTACCCGAGTGTCCGAGACACGCGGTCGAAGGTCAGATGATACGACAACAAAGTCGATCATCGACCTCCGGCCTAGGGTGTCCTGGTGCCACGTGCACTGGTGGACACCCTTGTGCTCGAACATGGTGTTCGTGATGGACAAACCGTGACTGGCACAGAAGTCCAACAACTGAGCACCGCTCGGGTTCAGATCAGGGGGGCCGCTCTTCCCGATCACCCCTCTCCAAGTGTCACTAGCGTTTCCCACATGGGCGTTGAAGTCCCCCAGGAGAATAACGGAGTCCCCGGGCGGTGCACCGTCCCGTACCCCTCCCAAGGACTCCAAGAAGGCCGGGTACTCTACACTGCTGTTAGGCCCGTAGGCCGTCACAACAATGAGAGACTTGTCCCCCACCCGGAGGCGGAGGGACGCGACCCTCTCATTCACCGGGGAGAACTCCAACACGTGGCGGCTGAGATGGGGGGCAATGAGAATGGCCACCCCAGCTCGCTGCCTCTCCCCGCGGGAAACTCCAGAAAAGTGGAGCGTCCAACCCCTCTCAAGGAGTTGGGTTCCAGAGCCCAAGCTGTGTGTGGAGGTGAGGCCGACTATCTCTAGTCGGTATCGCTCAACCTCCCCCACAAGCTCGGGCTCCTTCCCCCCCAGTGAGGTGACGTTCCACGTCCCAAGAGCCAGATGTTGTGTGTGCGGACTGGGTCGCCGAGGTCTCCGCCTTCGACTGCCGCCCAGTCCTCTCAGCACCGCTCCATTCTGCGCACTGACCACAGTCTCTCGGTCATTGTCCATAGTTAAGCAGCATCATAGTTCTTAAAAACAGACGACTCGTCTGCAGATTTCGTCCAAACAAGAAGAAGGGGCGGCGGGCACGCCGCCAGCACCCAGAAAGCAAAGTGTAGCGTTCCCCGCACCATACCGAGACCCCGAGCCTCTGACCATGCTCAGCTATATGGTAGCCGGGCCAATGCGCACAATGCAGCGACGCAGTAAAGTTGGGCACCACCCAGTTGCTGGCCTTAAGCCTCAGCCGCCGGCTTGATGCCCTGACACGACCCATAGCAACCTCCCAACTAGCCTGCCTCGCTCCGAGCCCCGTGCAGCGGATGTGACGTTGGATAGAGGAGAGGCAAGGTAGCGCAATTGACAGGCTTTTATACTGCGCCCCCTACTTTCACTAGGGAGCTCATGCCAGCTCACTACATATAGTTTTTTATCAATCGTGTGCTCTCATATCGATACAGATCGTATCGTTCTAAAAACGTATCGTTACACCCCTAATAATAATGATTTAATAATCATATGAAAAGCCTGGTCTCCTTTTGTTCAATCTGGAGGGACTCTAAAATAAACCGTGGCACAGGTGCAATCGCCGCAGCCTTGTCTTCATTTCTCGACAGTCTCTCTCTCCGGATGGGACTCTGAGGAGCACAGGGCCTGGCCTCCTGCTGGTGCCTGCAGCGTTTCAGATTTTCCTGAAACAGTCTTCCTGAAAATGTGAGACAGGCTTCTACTCTGACCCTGTTCAAACCCAGGTTAAAACAACTGAAGGATTGTGTCTTCATTCTTTTTAATGTACTGTGATAATGTATTATTTGAATATCTTGGTTTGTGACAAGACAGTAGCTCAGTTGGTAGAGCATTGGCCTTCAGGCCAGAAGGTTGTGGGTTCAATTCCCACCTCTACACCTTCTCAACCGACTCCCACTGATGACTGCTGTAGTTGTGTCCTTGGGCAAGACACTTAACCCCACTTTGCCCAAAGCCCCCACTGAAAGATCAAGGCTATGCTCACACTCAGAGAGCAGCCGTCCTCCTGTGGACTCACCACCTGCAGAGGGTCAGTGAGGGGCTGGTGCTATGAGACTTGGGTGGCATCTCTGATTGCCACCCCCCTGACCCAGAAATGGATTAAAGGGTAGAAAATGGATGGATGGATGGATCTTGGTTTGTTCAGCACTTTCAGTTGTGTATGTTTCCGTTCTCAGTCCAGTCTCATTCATCGCATGTTTAGTTTTTTTGTTCTGGGGTTTGTTGAATGTATAAAATGTAATAAATGCAACTTTGAACTCGCTCTGTGTCGTTAATCACCTTTAATGACCTGAACCTTGGATCCTGTGCTGAAATCCTTTATCGTCAACAGTAAAAGATGAGATCAGCGTGAGCTATAAAAGACCTGTCCTATCACTGCAACGCTACAGTGAGGAAAGACAGCGACATGTAAGTACACCCTCACTGGTGTGTCTCTCTCTGGTCTCAATCCGGTCCCTTGCGGGTTTCTCTCAGGGTTCAGGTCTCAGTTTAGTTTTCTCTGGTCTCTCTGTTATCTCTCTCTAGTCTATCTCTCTGTTCTCTCCCTGCATGGTCTCTCCCTGGTCTCCCACTCTGGACTCTCTTTGGTCTCTCTCTCATGATCTCTATTGCCTCATTCTGGTCTTTGCGTCCTGGTCTCGCTCTGGGTTCAGGGTTCAGGTCTCAGCCTGTCCCCTCTGGTCTCTCTCGGGTCTCTCCCTCTGGTCACACTCTGGTCTTTCTGCTCTTTCTGCACTCTCTCTCTTGTCTCTTTCTCTGGTTTCTCTCTGGTATTTCTCTCATCCTGGTTCTTCTCTGGTCTCTGTCTCTCCAGCTTCTCTCTGGCAGAAGATATCGGTTGCTGAGATGTAGTACCTCTTGTTTTGCTAACAGCTTCTTTCCACAAGAACAAAGCACTTCTATGATCTTCGTTTCCTGCAGTTTTTTAGCTTATTTAATTCCTGTACATTTTAGCTTGTTTTGTTTATTTACTTGTCAAGAGCACATTGGGGACTTTTGCAAATGTATTCCAACATGGTTTTACTGCAAATGGGAAATAATAAATGAATCTAAATCCGATAATAAAGAAATCAAGTCCCCATTGATGCTCAATGCTTCACGCTTCTAAACTCTGACACATATGTGACAGGGTAACAGCAAACAGGAAATGGTGGGCACATGAACTGTATATAGTGAAGATAATCACACAACGCCATGAGGAGAATCCACGGCTACATGTGATGTTATCCATGTTTGGGAGCGTGTCTGAAGAGTCAAAAGTGAATAAACTGTTGTTGCCAAATAAGTTATTCCGTGCATTAACTTAAATCAAATACTCATCTCTTTACTATAGGTTAAGATACTTGCAGGCCTCTTAATCCCACATGTCTGGAAAGAATTTTGTTTTGCACTGTTAGAGGTAAATTATTTTTGTGCTAGAGCTAAATTTAAATGTTTATGTGACCGTTTTTAAATATTGTTCTCCTTACTGCTGAATACAAACACGGCACTTCAAGCCGGGCACTCTTTTATCCCGTAACTGTTTATTCATGTAAGGGCCGGAAATAATTTGTATTCGACCCCACCCGTCTTTTGCATGGTCTTGCTGTGAATCTAACATTGCACTGCATGGTTTTAAACTGTTTGCATTATGAATTGAAGATAGTTTTTAAACATTAGAATACATGATTTTTAGCACCTGCATAAAATAAATATTGCTGTTATACTGACAATTTGAGTCTCCTTAGTTTAATTTGTATATTACAACTGATTTGGTTACGCATATAAGGAAACAAAAGGTCCATCTGCCAGTTGGCCCTTCTGCCAGCACAGAACAAAAGATATTTTTTTGTTTTTGTATGTATTGTTAATTCAGATTTCTATACAATCAGAATTCTATAAAAGTGGAAAGTAAGAATTTAGTAAATAACAAAATTCCATCTTAATTATATATCAAACGTTTCCACCCCCATGCTTCACAGTCGGTATAGTCTTCTTTGGATCAGTGCCAGACTTGTACTCTGCTTAGGGCAATACATATCTAGGCCGTCTGAAGAGGATTGGGAGAATGTTCTATGGTCAGATGAAACCAAAATAGAACTTTTTAGTGAAAACTCAATTTGTCGTGTTTGTAGGAGAAAGAACACCATACCTCCTGTGAAGCATGGGGGTGGAAACATGATTCTTTGGGTCTGTTTTTCTTTCTGTAAACAATTGTAGCTATTGATATAATACAATAAATATACGTCTGTTCTTATGAAAACTTTTGAGCGGCTTGTGCTGGACTTCATTCAGAGCCAGATCCCTGTGAGTGTTGACCCGCTCCAGTTTGCTTACAGACAGAACAGGAGTGTGGAGGATGCCATCTCCTTTGCTCTGAACTCTGTCTACAGTCACTTGGACACTAGTAAATCTGTTGCGAACTGATTGAAAAGCTCATGTCTCTCGGTTTAAGTGTTGCCATGTGTAAATGGATTTTTAGCTTTTTAACTGACAGATCTCAGAGAGTGAAAATCAATGACTGTTTTTCTGTTGTTTCTGTGAGCACTGGATCTCCTCAGGGATGTATTTTGAGTCCTTTGCTTTTTACTTTGTACACTCACGATTGTGTGTCCTCCTCTGACTTAAACTTGATCATCAAATATGCTGATGACACCACCATCATTGGTCTCATCAGTGACACTGATGAATCCTCTTATAGAGCAGAGATACAAAATGTGGTTCAGTGGAGTAAAACTAACAACCTCCAGTTGAACGCATCGAAAACATGTGAACTGGTCTACGACTTCAGTCGCAATAGTTCTCATTTGCCTGTAGTTATCGACAACTCCCAGGTGCAGATCGTAGAGGAGTGCAAGTTTCTGGGTTTAACTCTGTCTAACGACCTGAAATGGGTTAAAAACACTGACCGGGTTGTTAAGAAAGCTCGTCAGCGTCTCTACTTACTGCGTAAACTTAGAGAATTAACCACTAACTCTAAGATTCTGCTTAACTTTTATCGCTGCACCAGTGAGAGTTTACTTGTTGGTTATGTGTCTGTGTGGTTTGGAAACATCACAGATAAAGAAAAGAGATCTTTAAACAAGGTGCTCCGCTCTGCTAAGAGGACTGTGGGCTGTGAGCTTCCTGTTCTGGAGGTTCTTTATAAATCCAGACTTTTAAACAAAGCTCTTAGAATTATCAATGACTCTTCTGGCCACCCTGGGAAAGCCATGTTCCAGGTTCTTCCCTCTGGCAGAAGATATCGCTCTCTGAGATGCAGGACATCTCGTTACGCTAACAGTTTTTATCCACAAGCTGTTATTAGTCTGAACAGAGCACTTTAATGATTTGCACTTGTTTTGAACTGTTTTAGTCGATCGATTTCACAGACATTCACAGACATTTGTTTACTGTTTTATTAGTTTTATTTCTGTCTTTTATGTTGTTTTATGTCTGTATTTGTCTGTGCACACTGGAGACTTTTTGCTAATGTATTCCAATGTGGTGTTTTTACTGCAAATGGCAAATACTGTAAACCGAATCTGAATCTGATATAATGTTCTGTTCTTGCAGTATATTCTCACTGTTCCAAAACCTCGTTCTGACCTCAGAAGAGAAGAGTCCTTCTGGTGTCCGGGAACACAGCAGGTAACAGCATCAACCCTCCCCCTGGACTCTTTGGTTATTCTCTCCGGTCTGTCTCTCAACTCTCTCTTTCTCTAAACTTTCGTATCTTTCTGCTCTTTTTTGTGTGATCCCTCTCTCTGGTCTCTCTCTGATCCCTCTCTTGTCTCTCTCTGCTCTCTTTGGCCTCTCTGATCTCTCTTGTCTTTCTCTGGTCTCAGGCTTCAGTCAGTTTCTATCTGGTCCTTCTGGTCTCACTTTTTCTGGTCTTTTTTTCTGGTCTTTCTCTCTGGTCCCTCAGGTCCCTCTCTAGTACATCTGGTCTATCTCTGATCTTTCTCTCTGGTTCTTTCTCTCAGGTCTCTCTTTCTGATCTCTCTCGAGTCTCTCTCGAGTCTCTCTCTCTGGTCTCTCTGGTCCCTCAGGTCTCTCTCTCTAGTGCATCTGGTCTCTCTCTGGTTCTTTCTCTCAGGTCTCGCTTTCTGATCCCTCGTGGGTCTCTCTCAGGTCTCTCTTTCTGACCTCTCTCGGGTCTCCCTTTCTGATCTCTCTCAGGTCTCTCTCTCTGGTCACTATTTGGTCTCTCTCTCTCTGGTTTCTTTCTGGTCTCTCAGATCTCTCTTCCCGTTGTCGCTCTCTTTTTTCTCTCTAAGGTCTCTCTCTCCAGCCTCTCTCTCGTCTCTTTCTGGTCTCTCTCTCAGAGCTCTCTCGGGTCTCTCTCGCTAGTCCCTCTCTGGTCCCTATCTGGTCTCTAGTACACAAACACGGTTATTCACATACTGTGGGGCAAAAAACAATTAGTCAGCCACCAATTGTGCAAGTCATCTCACTTCAAAAGATGAGCAATGTCTGTAATTCAAATCTGACTTCTAAAGATTTTTTTTGAAAATGATGGTGGAAAGTATTTAGCCAATAACAAAATTACTTACTTTCTTTCACCCCAAAGTTCCCATCCCCATGCTTCACAGTTGGTATGGTGTTCTTTGCCACCAAAATCTAACTTTTTGAAAATGCTATAATTCATACCTAATGTGAAGCATGGGGGTGGAAACATGATGCTTTGGGGGTATTTTTTCTGCAAAGGGACCAAGACAATTTTAGCTATTAGTATAATACAATAAATATAATGTTTTGTTCTTGCAGTATATTCTCACTGTTCTAAAACTTCGCTCCGGCCTCAGAAGCGTCCTGCTGGTGTCCGTGAGCACAGCAGGTAACGGCAAAAACTCTCCCCTGGTCTCTCTCTGGTGTCTCTGGTCTCTCTGCCCTCCCTCTCGCCTCTCTCTAATCTCTCACTGGTCTTGCTCTGGTCTCTCTCTCTATCTCTCTGGTCTCTCGCTTGTCTCTCTCTTTCTCTCTCTGGTCTCTCTTTGGTCTATCTTGCTCTCTCTTGTCTTTCTCTGGTCTCTTGCTCTACTCTCTATCTCTGCTCAATCTGTCTGGTCTCTCTAATCTTTCTCTGGTCGCTCTTTTATTTCCGTCTGGTCTCTCTCTGATCTCTTTCAAATCCCTCTCTGGTCTCTTGTTTCATTCTGGTCTCTCTCTGATCAGTCTCTAATTACTCTCTCTCTGGTACCTTTAAAATACTACCTCTGGTGTCTCTATGGACATTATGGGCTACATGTTTGTGCGAGAATATTAGCATGGATGGATCGAATAACTCCGGGTGAGGTTTTGATAAGTGGAACATGTTGTAACATTGTGAAAAGCTAAAAAATGTGTTTGTGAATCAATCGTCTCCCTTAAATGTCCTACATTTTGCTTTTCTGATAATAATTTGGGTGAACAAGCAGTCTTTAGCTGTGTTTCCACCACCGCTGCATGGACACACGTTAACTAAATAAAAGCTACATGAGTTTAGTCAATTTGACTAAACTGCCCTGCATTGTGGGGAAAAAGCAGGGCGGGCTTTGATGCTACCCAGTACTTCCATATCGGTGAACACGTTAGCAGCACTTGTTTACAGTCACAGTAGAATGTCAACTCAGAGTGAAGACATATGTTCACAAGCACCGTGTCCCCCATCCTCAGCCCTGGTTTAATCCTGGTTTAGCTCATGTTTTGGTGGTTTTTGAGTGTCTTCATCTTCCTATTTGGACCGGCTCATGTCCTTGTGACAACTTTGCTGCTCTCTGATTGGTTGCCGCATGTGCGTGGAGCGAGAATGTTTAGTGATTCTCATCTGCTTTTGCTGCATGCATCTAGGTGCCGTACCCACAGCCTCTGCTGCGCCGCAACAAGGCGCCTGCCAAATAGAACAAAAGTGAATGCATTTCCTTCCCCCACACCTTTGACTTTGCATTGAAACTTGCCGCAGTGCATGATCCGGTGGGAACAGCACTTTAGAAGTGTTTTGAAGAAACACAGATTTATCACACATTTCAAAAGACAATCTCTGTGAATAGAGAGTACAGGTACAATTCATATATTGACAACCAAAAACAAACTATCTCCAAGTTGACATGATGCTAACACTTTTAGTCGCTGACAATAGCAAAAACAAACAAACAGCTAGAAGCGAGCAGACTGTAGCGGGTTCATGCTCTGGGAAAGGTTGTGTGAGCTGATCTGCTGTTTTGGTTTCTCTCTCCTGTCAATCTCATGGAGGCTCGAGCTGCGTGTGAAAGTGTGCCACAACAGGGAATCAGGTTGTTTTTGAGCCTCTGAGAATGAAAGAGAAAGATGGCTCTCTAACTAAAGCTTGAGGGAATCAATGAAAAAACTGTGTATATGTATGAAGGCCAAAAAGCACTGTAATGATGTTTAAACCAGAGAAAAGTCAAAAATTGTAATATGGGACCTTTAGAGCTGCACTAACTCACTTTGAGACATTTTCAAATGTGAGCGCTGGCCTTGCTCTTCTGCTCCCCCTCCCCGCACTCACGGAGCTTTCGCCCCCCACTACCCCCCTCCCCCTCAGCCGTACATGTGCTGTTTACGGAGCTCACGTCTCGGGGAGTTTCAGGTTAGCCACCGCCGCTTGTTTACCTCTGCTGTCTGTGCTAACGAGAGACCTGTAGCTTTTCTCAAGAAAGTGGGGGCCAGTGGTCTGCTGTGATTGGTCACAATCTGGTCTCGAAACAAATTCTCTTCCTTGTTGCACAAAAACTTGATCTAAAATAAAATGACACTCCAGCACAAACCTGCGCCACAATATGGATTGAATTTTCATAATGAATTCAAAAATAAAGTGAGGTAATGCAGCAATAAATAACAATAGTGTGAGAAGTGGCACCATAGGAACTGACCAATGCAACACAAATGGATCTCTGTCGTTGCGCAGTTTGGCTCAAGGCTCTTATTGCCGCTTGCAGCTCTATTAAACCCACTTTAAAACAGACTTTTTAACCAAATGTGTGTTTTCATACAGGACTACGATGGAGTCTATGCTGCGACAGCTCGGCCTCCAGGAATACTACAAGGAGAAGATTTCCCTGAATAGGCTCCTGCTGATCGACCACAACGTCCTGAACGATGG
>OZ035842.1:12204234-12296734 GCA_964034765.1 Knipowitschia caucasica | reverse complement strand
CCCCCCCCCCCCCCCCCCCCCCCCCCCCCCCCCCCCCCCCCCCCCCCCCCCCCCACCCCCCCCCCCCCCCCCCCCCCCCCCACCCCCCCCCCCCCCCCCCCCCCCCCCCCCCCCCCCCCCCCCCCCCCCCCCCCCCCCCCCCCCCCCCCCCCCCCCCCCCCCCCCCCCCCCCCCCCCCCCCCCCCCACCCCCCCCCCCCCCCCCCCCCCCCCCCCCCCCCCCCCCCCCCCCCCCCCCCCCCCCCCCCCCCCCCCCCCCCCCCCCCCCCCCCCCCCCCCCCCCCCCCCCCCCCCCCCCCCCCCCCCCCCCCCCCCCCCCCCCCCCCCCCCCCCCCCCCCCCCCCCCCCCCCCCCCCCCCCCCCCCCCCCCCCCCCCCCCCCACCCCCCCCCCCCCCCCCCCCCCCCCCCCCCCCCCCCCCCCCCCCCCCCCCCCCCCCCCCCCCCCCCCCCCCCCCCCCCCCCCCCCCCCCCCCACCCCCCCCCCCCCCCCCCCCCCCCCCCCCCCCCCCCCCCCCCCCCCCCCCCCCCCCCCCCCCCCCCCCCCCCCCCCCCCCCCCCCCCCCCCCCCCCCCCCCCCCCCCCCCCCCCCCCCCCCCCCCCCCCCCCCCACCCCCCCCCCCCCCCCCCCCCCCCCCCCCCCCCCCCCCCCCCCCCCCCCCCCCCCCACCCCCCCCCCCCCCCCCCCCCCCCCCCCCCCCCCCCCCCCCCCCCCCCCCCCCCCCCCCCCCCCCCCCCCCCCCCCCCCCCCCCCCCCCCCCCCCCCCCCCCCCCCCCCCCCCCCCCCCCCCCCCCCCCCCCCCCCCCCCCCCCCCCCCCCCCCCCCCCCCCCCCCCCCCCCCCCCCCCCCCCCCCCCCCCCCCCCCCCCCCCCCCCCCCCCCCACCCCCCCCCCCCCCCCCCCCCCCCCCCCCCCCCCCCCCCCCCCCCCCCCCCCCCCCCCCCCCCCCCCCCCCACCCCCCCCCCCCCCCCCCCCCCCCCCCCCCCCCCCCCCCCCCCCCCCCCCCCCCCCCCCCCCCCCCCCCCCCCCCCCCCCCCCCCCCCCCCCCCCACCCCCCCCCCCCCCCCCCCCCCCCCCCCCCCCCCCCCCCCCCCCCCCCCCCCCCCCCCCCCCCCCCCCCCCCCCCCCCCCCCCCCCCCCCCCCCCCCCCCCCCCCCCCCCCCCCCCCCCCCCCCCCCCCCCCCCCCCCCCCCCCCCCCCCCCCCCCCCCCCCCCCCCCCCCCACCCCCCCCCCCCCCCCCCCCCCCCCCCCCCCCCCCCCCCCCCCACCCCCCCCCCCCCCCCCCCCCCCCCCCCCCACCCCCCCCCCCCCCCCCCCCCCCCCCCCCCCCCCCCCCCCCCCCCCCCCCCCCCCCCCCCCCCCCCCCCCCCCCCCCCCCCCCCCCCCCCCCCCCCCCCCCCCCCCCCCCCCCCCCCCCCCCCCCCCCCACCCCCCCCCCCCCCCCCCCCCCCCCCCCCCCCCCCCCCCCCCCCCCCCCCCCCCCCCCCCCCCCCCCCCCCCCCCCCCCCCCCCCCCCCCCCCCCCCCCCCCCCCCCCCCCCCCCCCCACCCCCCCCCCCCCCCCCCCCCCCCCCCCCCCCCCCCCCCCCCCCCCCCCCCCCCCCCCCCCCCCCCCCCCCCCCCCCCCCCCCCCCCCCCCCCCCCCCCCCCCCCCCCCCCCCCCCCCCCCCCCCCCCCCCCCACCCCCCCCCCCCCCCCCCCCCCCCCCCCCCCCCCCCCCCCCCCCCCCCCCCCCCCACCCCCCCCCCCCCCCCCCCCCCCCCCCCCCCCCCCCCCCCCCCCCCCCCCCCCCCCCCCCCCCCCCCCCCCCCCCCCCCCCCCCCCCCCCCCCCCCCCACCCCCCCCCCCCCCCCCCCCCCCCCCCCCCCCCCCCCCCCCCACCCCCCCCCCCCCCCCCCCCCCCCCCCCCCCCCCCCCCCCCCCCCCCCCCCCCCCCCCCCCCCCCCCCCCCCCCCCCCCCCCCCCCCCCCCCCACCCCCCCCCCCCCCCCCCCCCCCCCCCCCCCCACCCCCCCCCCCCCCCCCCCCCCCCCCCCCCCCCCCCCCCCCCCCCCCCCCCCCCCCCCCCCCCCCCCCCCCCCCCCCCCCCCCCCCACCCCCCCCCCCCCCCCCCCCCCCCCCCCCCCCCCCCCCCCCCCCCCCCCCCCCCCCCCCCCCCCCCCCCCCCCCCCCCCCCCCCCCCCCCCCCCCCCCCCCCCCCCCCCCCCCCCCCCCCCCCCCCCCCCCCCCCCCCCCCCCCCCCCCCCCCCCCCCCCCCCCCCCCCCCCCCCCCCCCCCCCCCCCCCCCCCCCCCCCCCCCCCCCCCCCCCCCCCCCCCCCCCCCCCCCCCCCCCCCCCCCCCCCCCCCCCCCCCCCCCCCCCCCCCCCCCCCCCCCCCACCCCCCCCCCCCCCCCCCCCCCCCCCCCCCCCCCCCCCCCCCCCCCCCCCCCCCCCCCCCCCCCCCCCCCCCCCCCCCCCCCCCCCCCCCCCCCCCCCCCCCCCCCCCCCCCCCCCCCCCCCCCCCCCCCCCCCCCCCCCACCCCCCCCCCCCCCCCCCCCCCCCCCCCCCCCCCCCCCCCCCCCCCCCCCCCCCCCCCCCCCCCCCCCCCCCCCCCCCCCCCCACCCCCCCCCCCCCCCCCCCCCCCCCCCCCCCCCCCCCCCCCCCCCCCCCCCCCCCCCCCCCCCCCCCCCCCCCCCCCCCCCCCCCCCCCCCCCCACCCCCCCCCCCCCCCCCCCCCCCCCCCCCCCCCCACCCCCCCCCCCCCCCCCCCCCCCCCCCCCCCCCCCCCCCCCCCCCCCCCCCCCCCCCCCCCCCCCCCCCCCCCCCCCCCCCCCCCCCCCCCCCCCCCCCCCCCACCCCCCCCCCCCCCCCCCCCCCCCCCCCCCCCCCCCCCCCCCCCCCCCCCCCCCCCCCCCCCCCCCCCCCCCCCCCCCCCCCCCCCCCCCCCCCCCCCCCCCCCCCCCCCCCCCCCCCCCCCCCCCCCCCCCCCCCCCCCCCCCCCCCCACCCCCCCCCCCCCCCCCCCCCCCCCCCCCCCCCCCCCCCCCCCCCCCCCCCCCCCCCCCCCCCCCCCCCCCCCCCCCCCCCCCCCCCCCCCCCCCCCCCCCCCCCCCCCCCCCACCCCCCCCCCCCCCCCCCCCCCCCCCACCCCCCCCCCCCCCCCCCCCCCCCCCCCCCCCCCCCCCCCCCCCCCCCCCCCCCCCCCCCCCCCCCCCCCCCCCCCCCCCCCCCCCCCCCCCACCCCCCCCCCCCCCCCCCCCCCCCCCCCCCCCCCCCCCCCCCCCCCCCCCCCCCCCCCCCCCCCCCCCCCCCCCCCCCCCCCCCCCCACCCCCCCCCCCCCCCCCCCCCCCCCCCCCCCCCCCCCCCCCCCCCCCCCCCCCCCCCCCCCCCCCCCCCCCCCCCCCCCCCCCCCCCCCCCCCCCCCCCCCCCCCCCCCCCCCCCCCCCCCCCCCCCCCCCCCCCCCCCCCCCCCCCCCCCCCCCCCCCCCCCCCACCCCCCCCCCCCCCCCCCCCCCCCCCCCCCCCCCCCCCCCCCCCCCCCCCCCCCCCCCCCCCCACCCCCCCCCCCCCCCCCCCCCCCCCCCCCCCCCCCCCCCCCCCCCCCCCCCCCCCCCCCCCCCCCCCCCCCCCCCCCCCCCCCCCCCCCCCCCCCCCCCCCCCCCCCCCCCCCCCCCCCCCCCACCCCCCCCCCCCCCCCCCCCCACCCCCCCCCCCCCCCCCCCCCCCCCCCCCCCCCCCCCCCCCCCCCCCCCCCCCCCCCCCCCCCCCCCCCCCCCCCCCCCCCCCCCCCCCCCCCCCCCCCCCCCCCCCCCCCCCCCCCCCCCCCCCCCCCCCCCCCCCCCCCCACCCCCCCCCCCCCCCCCCCCCCCCCCCCCCCCCCCCCCCCCCCCCCCCCCCCCCCCCCCCCCCCCCCCCCCCCCCCCCCCCCCACCCCCCCCCCCCCCCCCCCCCCCCACCCCCCCCCCCCCCCCCCCCCCCCCCCCCCCCCCCCCCCCCCCCCCCCCCCCCCCCCCCCCCCCCCCCCCCCCCCCCACCCCCCCCCCCCCCCCCCCCCCCCCCCCCCCCCCCCCCCCCCCCCCCCCCCCCCCCCCCCCCCACCCCCCCCCCCCCCCCCCCCCCCCCCCCCCCCCCCCCCCCCCCCCCCCCCCCCCCCCCCCCCCCACCCCCCCCCCCCCCCCCCCCCCCCCCCCCCCCCCCCCCCCCCCCCCCCCCCCCCCCCCCCCCCCCCCCCCCCCCCCCCCCCCCCCCCCCCCCCCCCCCCCCCCCCCACCCCCCCCCCCCCCCCCCCCCCCCCCCCCCCCCCCCCCCCCCCCCCCCCCCCCCACCCCCCCCCCCCCCCCCCCCCCCCCCCCCCCCCCCCCCCCCCCACCCCCCCCCCCCCCCCCCCCCCCCCCCCCCCCCCCCACCCCCCCCCCCCCCCCCCCCCCCCCCCCCCCCCCCCCCACCCCCCCCCCCCCCCCCCCCCCCCACCCCCCCCCCCCCCCCCCCCCCCCCCCCCCCCCCCCCCCCCCCCCCCCCCCCCCCCCCCCCCCCCCCCACCCCCCCCCCCCCCCCCCCCCCCCCCCCCCACCCCCCCCCCCCCCCCCCCCCCCCCCCCCCCCCCCCCCCCCCCCCCCCCCCCCCCCCCCCCCCCCCCCCCCCCCCCCCCCCCCCCCCCCCCCCCCCCCCCCCCCCCCCCCCCCCCCCCCCCCCCCCCCCCCCCCCCCCCCCCCCCCCCCCCCCCCCCCCCCCCCCCCACCCCCCCCCCCCCCCCCCCCCCCCCCCCCCCCCCCCCCCCCCCCCCCCCCCCCCCCCCCCCCCCCCCCCCCCCCCCCCCCCCCCCCCCACCCCCCCCCCCCCCCCCCCCCCCCCCCCCCCCCCCCCCCCCCCCCCCCCCCCCACCCCCCCCCCCCCCCCCCCCCCCCCCCCCCCCCCCCCCCCCCCCCCCCCCCCCCCCCCACCCCCCCCCCCCCCCCCCCCCCCCCCCCCCCCCCCCCCCCCCCCCCCCACCCCCCCCCCCCCCCCCCCCCCCCCCCCCCCCCCCCCCCCCCCCCCCCACCCCCCCCCCCCCCCCCCCCCCCCCCCCCCCCACCCCCCCCCCCCCCCCCCCCCCCCCCCCCCCCCCCCCCCCCCCCCCCCCCCCCCCCCCCCCCCCCCCCCCCCCCCCCCCCCCCCCCACCCCCCCCCCCCCCCCCCCCCCCCCCCCCCCCCCCCCCCCCCCCCCCCCCCCCCCCCACCCCCCCCCCCCCCCCCCCCCCCCCCCCCCCCCCCCCCCCCCCCCCACCCCCCCCCCCCCCCCCCCCCCCCCCCCCCCCCCCCCCCCCCCCCCCCCCCCCCCCCCCCCCCCCCCCCCCCCCCCCCCCCCCCCCCCCCCCCCCCCCCCCCCCCCCCCCCCCCACCCCCCCCCCCCCCCCCCCCCCCCCCCCCCCCCCCCCCCCCCCCCCCCCCCCCCCCCCCCCCCCCCCCCCCCCCCCCCCCCCCCCCCCCCCCCCCCCCCCCCCCCCCCCCCCCCCCCCCCCCACCCCCCCCCCCCCCCCCCCCCCCCCCCCCCCCCCCCCCCCCCCCCCCCCCCCCCCCCCCCCCCCACCCCCCCCCCCCCCCCCCCCCCCCCCCCCCCCCCCCCACCCCCCCCCCCCCCCCCCCCCCCCCCCCCCCCCCCCCCCCCCCCCCCCCCCCCCCCCCCCCCCCCCCCCCCCCCCCCCCCCCCCCCCCCCCCCCCCCCCCCCCCCCCCCCCCCCCCCCCCCCCCCCCCCCCCCCCCCCCCCCCCCCCCCCCCCCCCCCCCCCCCCCACCCCCCCCCCCCCCCCCCCCCCCCCCCCACCCCCCCCCCCCCCCCCCCCCCCCCCCCCCCCCCCCCCCCCACCCCCCCCCCCCCCCCCCCCCCCCCCCCCCCCCCCCCCCCCCCCCCCCCCCCCCCCCCCCCCCCCCCCCCCCCCCCACCCCCCCCCCCCCCCCCCCCCCCCCCCCCCCCCCCCCCCCCCCCCCCACCCCCCCCCCCCCCCCCCCCCCCCCCCCCCCCCCCCCCCACCCCCCCCCCCCCCCCCCCCCCCCCCCCCCCCCCCCCCCACCCCCCCCCCCCCCCCCCCCCCCCCCCCCCCCCCCCCCCCCCCCCCCCCCCCCCCCCCCCCACCCCCCCCCCCCCCCCCCCCCCCCCCCCCCCCCCCCCCCCCCCCCCCCCCCCCCCCCCCCCCCCCCCCCCCCCCCCCCCCCCCACCCCCCCCCCCCCCCCCCCCCCCCCCCCCCCCCACCCCCCCCCCCCCCCCCCCCCCCCCCCCCCCCCCCCCCCCCCCCCCCCCCCCACCCCCCCCCCCCCCCCCCCCCCCCCCCCCCCCCCCCCCCCCCCCCCCCCCCCCCCCCCCCCCCACCCCCCCCCCCCCCCCCCCCCCCCCCCCCCCCCCCCCCCCCCCCCCCCCCCCCCCCCCCCCCCCCCCCCCCCACCCCCCCCCCCCCCCCCCCCCCCCCCCCCCCCCCCCCCCCCCCCCACCCCCCCCCCCCCCCCCCCCCCCCCCCCCCCCCCCCCCCCCCACCCCCCCCCCCCCCCCCCCCCCCCCCCCCCCCCCCCCCCCCCCCCCCCCCCCCCCCCCCCCCCCCACCCCCCCCCCCCCCCCCCCCCCCCCCCCCCCCCCCCCCCCCCCCCCCCCCCCCCCCCCCCCCCCCCCCCCCCCCACCCCCCCCCCCCCCCCCCCCCCCCCCCCCCCCCCCCCCCCCCCCCCCCCCCCACCCCCCCCCCCCCCCCCCCCCCCCCCCCCCCCCCCCCCCCCCCCCTCCCCCCCCCCCCCCCCCCCCCCCCCCCCCCCCCCCCCCCCCCCCCCCCCCCCCCCCACCCCCCCCCCCCCCCCCCCCCCCCCCCCCCCCCCCCACCCCCCCCCCCCCCCCCCCCCCCCCCCCCCCCCCCCCCCACCCCCCCCCCCCCCCCCCCCCCCCCCCCCCCCCCCCCCCCCCCCCCCCCCCCCCCCCCCCCCACCCCCCCCCCCCCCCCCCCCCCCCCCCCCCCCCCCCCCACCCCCCCCCCCCCCCCCCCCCCCCCCCCCCCCCCCCCCCCCCCCCCCCCACCCCCCCCCCCCCCCCCCCCCCCCCCCCCCCCCCCCCCCCCCCCCCCCCCCCCCCCCCCCCCCCCCCCCCCCCCCCCCCCCACCCCCCCCCCCACCCCCCCCCCCCCCCCCCCCCCCCCCCCCCCCCCCCCCCCCCCCCCCCCCCCCCCCCCCCCCCCCACCCCCCCCCCCCCCCCCCCCCCCCCCCCCCCCCCCACCCCCCCCCCCCCCCCCCCCCCCCCCCCCCCCCCCCCCCCCACCCCCCCCCCCCCCACCCCCCCCCCCCCCCCCCCCCCCCCCCCCCCCCCCCCCCCACCCCCCCCCCCCCCCCCCCCCCCCCCCCCCCCCCCCCCCCCCCCCCCCCCCCCCCCCACCCCCCCCCCCCCCCCCCCCCCCCCCCACCCCCCCCCCCCCCCCCCCCCCCCCCCCCCCCCCCCCCCCCACCCCCCCCCCCCCCCCCACCCCCCCCCCCCCCCCCCCCCCCCCCCCCACCCCCCCCCCCCCCCCCCCCCCCCCCCCCCCCCCCCCCCCCCCCCCCCCCCCCCCCACCCCCCCCCCCCCCCCCCCCCCCCCCCCCCCCCCCCCCCCCCCCCCCCCCCCCCCCCCCACCCCCCCCCCCCCCCCCCCCCCCCCCCCCCCCACCCCCCCCCCCCCCACCCCCCCCCCCCCCCCCCCCCCCCCCCCCCCCCCCCCCCCCCCCCCCCCCCCACCCCCCCCCCCCCCCCCCCCCCCCCCCCCCCCCCCCCCCCCCCACCCCCCACCCCCCCCCCCCCCCCCCCCCCCCCCCCCCCCCCCCCCCCCCCCCCCCCCCCCCCCCCCCCCCCACCCCCCCCCCCCCCCCCCCCCCCCCCCCCCCCCCCACCCCCCCCCCCCCCCACCCCCCCCCCCCCCCCCCCCCCCCCCCCCCCCCCCCCACCCCCCCCCCCCCCCCCCCCCCCCCCCCCCCCCACCCCCCCCCCCCCCCCCCCCCCCCCCCCCCCCCACCCCCCCCCCCCCCCCCCCCCCCCCCCCCCCCCCCCCCCCCCCCCCCCCCCCCCCCCCCCCCCCCCCCCCCCCCCCCCCCCCCCCCCCCACCCCCCCCCCCCCCCCCCCACCCCCCCCCCCCCCCCCCCCCCCCCCCCCCCCCCCCCCCCCCCCCCCCCCCCCCCCCACCCCCCCCCCCCCCCCCCCCCCCCCCCCCCCCCCCCCCCCCCCCCCCCCCCCCCCCCCCCCCCCCCCCCCCCCCCCCCCCCCCCCCCCACCCCCCCCCCCCCCCCCCCCCCCCCCCCCCCCCCCCCCCCCCCCCCCCCCCCCCCACCCCCCCCCCCCCCCCCCCCCCCCCCCCCCCCCCCCCCCCCCCCCCCCCACCCCCCCCCCCCCCCCCCCCCCCCCCCCCCCCCCCCCCCCCCCCCCACCCCCCCCCCCCCCCCCCCCCCCCACCCCCCCCCCCCCCCCCCCCCCCCCCCCCCCCCCCCCCACCCCCCCCCCCCCCACCCCCCCCCCCCCCCCCCCCCCCCCCCCCCCCCCACCCCCCCCCCCCCCCCCCCCCCCCCCCCCCCCCCCCCCCCCCCCCCCCCCCCCCCCCCCCCCCCCCCCCCCCCCCCCCCCCCCCCCCCCCACCCCCCCCCCCCCCCCCCCCCCCCCCCCCCCCCCCCCACCCCCCCCCCCCCCCCCCCCCCACCCCCCCCCCCCCCACCCCCCCCCCCCCCCCCCCCCCCCCCCCCCCCCCCCCCCCCCCCCCCCCCCCCCCCCCCCCCCCCCCCCCCCCCCCACCCCCCCCCCCCCCCCCCCCCCCCCCCCCCACCCCCCCCCCCCCCCCCCCCCCCCCCCCCCCCCCCCCCCCCCCCCACCCCCCCCCCCCCCCCCCCCCCCCCCCCCCCCCCCCCCCCCCACCCCCCCCCCCCCCCCCCCCCCCCCCCCCCCCCCCCCCCCCCCCCCCCCCCCCCCCCACCCCCCCCCCCCCCCCCCCCCCCCCCCCCCCCCCACCCCCCCCCCCCCCCCCCCCCCCCCCCACCCCCCCCCCCCCCCCCCCCCCCCCCCCCCCCCCCCCCCCCCCCCCCCCCCCCCCCCCCCCCCCCCCCCCCCCCCCCCCCCCCCCCCCCCCCCCCCCCCCCCCCCCCCCCCCCCCCCCCCCCCCCCCACCCCCCCCCCCCCCCCCCACCCCCCCCCCCCCCCCCCCCCCCCCCCCCCCCCCCCCCCCCCCCCACCCCCCCCCCCCCCCCCCCCCCCCCCCCCCCCCCCCCCCCCCCCCCCCACCCCCCCCCCCCCACCCCCCCCCCCCCCCCCCCCCCCCCCCCCCCCCCCCCCCCCCCCCCCCCCCCCCCCCCCACCCCCCCCCCCCCCCCCCCCCCCCCCCCCCCACCCCCCCCCCCCCCCCCCCCCCACCCCCCCCCCCCCCCCCCCCCCCCCCCCCCCCCCCCCCCCCCCCCACCCCCCCCCCCCCCCCCCCCCCCCCCCCCCCCCCCCCCCCCCCCCCACCCCCCCCCCCCCCCCCCCCCCCCCCCCCCCCCACCCCCCCCCCCCACCCCCCCCCCCCCACCCCCCCCCCCCCCCCCCCCCCCCCCCCCCCCCCCCCCCCCCCCCACCCCCCCCCCCCCCCCCCCCCCCCCCCCCCCCCCCCCCCCCCCCCACCCCCCCCCCCCCCCCCCCCCCCCCCCCCCCCCCCCCACCCCCCCCCCCCCCCCCCCCCCCCCCCCCCCACCCCCCCCCCCCCCCCCCCCCCCCCCCCCCCCCCCCCCCCCCCCCCCCACCCCCCCCCCCCCCCCCCCCCCCCCCCCCCCCCCCCACCCCCCCCCCCCCCCCCCCCCCCCCCCCCCCCCCCCCCCCCCCCCCCCCCCCCCCCCACCCCCCCCCCCCCCCCCCCCCCCCCCCACCCCCCCCCCCCCCCCCCCCCCCCCCCCCCCCCCCCCCCCCACCCCCCCCCCCCCCCCCCCCCCCCCCCCCCCCCCCCCCCCCCCCCCCCCCCCCCCCCCCCCCCCCCCCCCCCCCCCCCCCCCCCCCCCCCCCCCCCCCCCCCCCCCCCCCCCCCCCCCCCCTGAAAGTATGGCTGTGTTCTATGGCGAATAACTCAAGAAACGGTAAGAGGTAGAAACAAACTGTTTTTTTTCAGAGTAAAGCAGGAGAGGTGAATCTTTACATTTGGTGCCCCTTGGTGTTTACATGTCTAAAAAAATGAATATTCTGTGGCACTTCAAAGTTGGGTCTTTTCTTTTTTTTTTCTTAACATCACCTGAAATTGCTGGCAGAATGCACTTTCAATCTTGAAAATGCTGGCAGTCAGAGAGTTAAGGTAAACGTAGTGTATTTGACATGACGCCACAAATCCGTATTAAGTTGCATTGTACTGGTTTACATGGAAAAAACCCTATTAAGTTGCATTATACTGGTTTACATGGAAAAAACCCTATTAAGTTGCATTATACTGGTTTACATGTAAAAACCCCTATTAAGTTGCATTATACTGGTTTACATGGAAAAATCCCCATTAAGTTGCATTATACTGGTTTACATGAAAAAAAACCCTATTAAGTTGCATTATACTGGTTTACATGAAAAAACCCTATTAAGTTGCATTATACTGGTTTACATGGAAAAATCCCTATTAAGTTGCATTATACTGGTTTACATGGAAAAATCCCTATTAGGTTGCATGATTACACTGAAGTCCTTGAAACTGCTGAAGTCCTTGAAACTGCTGAAGTCCTTGAAACTGTTGAAGTCCTTGAAACTCTTGAAATCTTGAAACTGCTGAAATCCTTGAAACTGTTGAATCCTTGAAACTGTTGAATCATTGAAACTGTAGAAATGTCTGAAAGAGCTGAAGTCCTATTAAAATGCATGGGCCTATTAAAATGCATTGCAGAATTCTCAATGCAGATTTTTGTCCGATTGCGGAAAAACCGGAAATCGCTGAAGTCCCAAAAGTAATAGCAATAATCTCCCAAACATGTGGAACGTTTTGATGTATAACTTGTGGAAATTGTTGAAAATGTGAAAGCTGTGAAACGTGTCAAAAAAAATGACGGAATAAAGAAATACAAAACCAATGGTTGACTGCGGAAGGTTCCGCAGTCAATCAAATAGGGACAGCTTTAGGGTCAGAAGTTATAGGATAATAAAACCTCCATATCCCCCGGGGGGCGGGAAAAAGGGTACATTTGAACAGAAAAAAGCCAAGTATTTAAAATGTGGATTCTGTATATAGAATAATAATGATCTGATTAATGAGGAAAAAAAGGAGCCACTTGGCTGTAAATACGAGTTTCATGTGAAGAAATGACAAAAGATCAGTTCTGGGAGTTTTTCTCTTATTCTGATGTAATGTTTAATAGTTACAGAGAATCAAAAAAACAAAAAAAGATTCTGCTGGAACTCTCGATACATTAATCAGGTAGACAAATGGTAATGTTTTCATTACTGTGTTACCTGTTTTTGTCTTTTTTTCCTGGAGTTTTGCCACAGACAACTTTAACAGAATGGAAATGATTAACTGGTCCCTCAACGCAATTGATTCTATCTTTTCAACACGTAAGCGCGGGTCTGGAGAGCCCGTGTGCCCGGACGGGACTTCACCAGCGGGGTATACGCTTGACAGCTGGAACAAGTTTCAGCCCCTCTGTCTGTCGACCCTGTCCATTGAAGATTCGGAAGACGTATATATCTTTGGCATTTTGGTGGTGGGGATCCTCCTGTTTGGGTTTGGAGCGGTTCTCTTCTACCACAAATTCGGAGGCATGGCAGTTCGCAAGATTCACGACCTGCTGGCCGAAAAAATTGATGGGATGTACAAGGAGCTTAACCGAGTCGTGGTTGAGAGCGCTGTGGCTGGACAACGAAGAGTGGTGTTAGTGGAACAGTTGATCAAAGATCTCGCAGCTCGTTCACTTGATGGTCATAAGACTCTGGAATTGAGATTGAATGACATTGTCTGCCAGGCTTGAACTCTCTGACCCGGCTTGGATTTGCCCCTGTGTACGGGGTCTGAGGGCGCTGTAATTTGGTCTAATTGGATTTAATAGAATATCTGCCTGTTTTTGACTGCTAAACTGCATACAATATTGTCCCTCGTTACAGGAGATGTGTTCTCTCCCTATTGTGTCTTCCCTCCTCTCTTATCTCACATTCCTCGGGCCAAGGCCATCATAATAAATCTGGTCTCTACAAAAATTTCACACTCTTTCAGTCTTCCAGTTTGGATCCCGCTCCCCCCGCCTCCCTCTGATCTCTCCCTCCCCTCCCCTCCTTACTGTGTTTCCGACTCACCCCCTCCCTGACCCCGCCCCCCTCTGACAGCCACATTGGACCGGCAGGCCGGAGGTGCTCATCCCGTGAAAAAAATCCGTGGTTTATACAAAGCACAATGTTTTCTATCCAACTGTCTGTTGTTACCTGAATGTTATTGCTCTCTGCTGTTTCTTGCTGCACACAGCGCCGCAAATGGCGAAGTGGCACGCTCTCTGCCAAGACAATTTCCAAGTGATAACTTTGTTACTCACGTGGCAATAAAAATGATTCTGATTCTGATTCTGATGATTACTGACGTATTTAAATAAATGTAAAGTGTCGTTTGACGTGAGAAAAACTTTTACCACTGATTAAAACCTTGTCACGATAAAAACGAGGAAAATGTAGCAAAAGGGGGTGTATTTCAATCGTCCATGTTTTCCTTTGTTCGAGAAGCCACTCAGCCCCCTCCCTCTTTCTGTCTGTTCTCTCTCTCTCTCGCGAAGACAGAACTATTACCAAATATTTTTTGTAGAAAATTACATTTATACACATGATAATGTTACTGACATGGAGTCATATGATCACAGAACTTTGAGTTAGATTATAAAGAGGCATTACTTTTTTATCTCCAAGGCGTCTGGACAAGTTTTTTTTTTCCCTACATTTTGGTGATATAAAAGTTAGAATGATCTTAGAGAGCATTATAATTTTGGAAAAAATAGGGCTTAGGATAGCAGTTGAATGCAGAATTCGGTTTTCAGAATCTAATGTTTAAAATGTTAATATTAATTATTTCATAGGTTTATTTAGATTTGTAATTAATCATTGGTTTTGTATGGTAATTAACACACTTGTTTGTGCTTCTTGTTTGTCTGTTTTTTTTCTGAGGAAAACTTCTGTCTGTTTCATTGGCCAAAATCCTCCCCCGCCACAAGCCTCAACGGAGCGTCTACTAAAAGGGACCATCAGCGTCTCCCCCGTTTCACCCACAGGGGGCACCAAAGACAGCAGCATCGGCTGCAGCAGCTCGAAGAAGACTCCTCCATTCCTGTGAGAAGGCAAAGAAAAGACCGCAGACTTTTCACAAACTGAGTGCTGACCCATCCACGGAACAGAAGGTGGCGGTAATGCGAAAAATAGGCCGCCAACCGCCGGAAAAAACAAGAAGAAGAAGGACACGACACATTTGTGTGCGTCAAAAATGAGACAAAGAAGACATGAAAGAAAAAGACATTGCAAGGAGAAGAAAGTGATTGAAAGAAGAAGAAAGACATTATGAGAAAAAGTTATCGGAAGAAAAAAGAAAGTGATTGATTGAAAGAAGAAGAAAAAAGACATTGAGACAAAGACAGTGGACACCATGAGACAAAGACAATTGAAAGACGCCATAAGAGGAGGACTGGAGGGCTAAATGAGACAGACAGAAGGTATTGTATACAGACAGGCAACAAGCGCACCAAGACATTAAGGACATTTAGGTAATATTTACACATTTAGGTCATACGTTCAAAACACTACATTTAACTGCATGAATGATTACAAGACAATCGTCAAAATTATTAGACTCTTACTCTAGAATGTGACACAAGAAGATTAGAACAGCAGTATATTTGTGCATGATTTAGATGAGCTTTATTATTAAAACTATTATTGTTATTTAAAGTTATAGTCGCGGAGAAGTTTAGAATTATTGATTTTGACTGCATGATCTTGGTAATACGGATATTTAACGCAATTTTTCAACCTCTGAACCGTGGCTCGTTTCTCATTTAAAAACAATCACATGCACAGATGAAACTGGTGCTAGAAAGAGAACTGCAGCTTTTAATGGACGTTGCATTTAGTACAAAAGTGGTTTGTTCAGACAATCAAAAAAAAAAAAAAAAAAAAGTCTGAAAAATAATATAGAGTATTTCTAAATCTTGGCTAAAGGTGATATTGGACCATTTTTGATGGCACACTAACGCACCACGGTCCATTGGTTGAAAACACGGATGTAGAGACATTTTATGAAATCTTTTATGACATGTTTCTCTTCCAAATAGCTAAATTAGAAACAATTAGGACAATTATGTCTTTGATACAACTGTTGGTAGTTTATCTGAGACATGATTGGTACAAGTACGTCAACACACGTAGAACAATGGTCTTTTCTCCACATGAACGTGAAACAAAGGTGAAGTATTAAAGTTTGAGACTAATTTACATTTTTAATGAATCCGACCTGGCTTTACTAAAAAAAAAAAAAAAAAAAAAGGAACAAACATTTATTGCACGTGCACGACTTTTAAAGTAACAAGAGCTCATTAAAAATATAGGGGACACAGTCTGTGGGAAGCCTGAGCAAAGACCACGTGGTTTAAACACTAAAGTTGGAAATGGATCCTTTTAGGAAAAATCTCTTAAAGCTCTGCATGTTCTGCAGGCTCTGAAAGTTGCAACAATAAAATAGCTCATGAGACAATTGTAATTGGACATGGAAAAATATAACAAAGTTAAAATTACAGGCCTCCTGTGTTGTCTATATGTTTGTGTGTGTTATATGTTTGTGTATGTTATATGTTTGTGCGTCATGTCGAGTACACTACGTTGACCTTAACAAACTCTGGACCAATATACTAACGTGTTGTGAGTGTGTTGTGAGTTTGTTGTGAAATGAGGAGTGAACGAGGAGTGCTGAACGGAATCATAAAATAACAAATGTTTTTCTGTAATGTTTTAATGTGATCATGGAATAATTATTTTTTGTCAACAGCACACGGTGTAAGTACTAGAGATTCAAAGAGAACAAGCTTTATTGAACAGGTGTAAAAGTGAGAGTACTCTGGGATGAGTACTCTGAGAAAGTACTCTGCGGAAAGTACTCTGAGATGAAATACCTTGCTGAAGGTACTGGGAGTCCCTCCCTCTGCTGTTTGTCCTGACAGTGATTCGGTCCAACCGCAGTGAGCGGTCATTGGGCGGAGGACAACTTTGGTTTGTAACTCACATTTAGGGGAGTATAAAATTAGAAACATACATATTGTTAAGTCTGTATTTGGCTACAGCCCCTGCCCTGATGTCACACACCGTCTGTCAATGTCGTTATGTTTTGCCCAAATTGGAAAAAGATTGACAGGCTGCACCATGCGAAGAGAGGGAAGTGGGCATTTCTTGTGTTCTAATGTTTCTTTTTCAGATAAAAGATAAAACTACCCCTGCTTCGTAGTATGGATCATAAAGGAAATGAGCCTCTACGTTGGCACCAAAGCCCACAATACGAATTGAGGACGATCCGTGAGGGAACAACTGGAGATGATTAGAACAGTAATCTACACACACACAGACACATGTTTTATACTTGGCCCATGACCAAGAGAGGGAGTATGGTAATGTTATTGTCATAGGTGGTCATGGTCCTTAACCTTCTAAATCATTAGAAAGAAGTGTAAAACATATATTTACAAGAACAAATAAATAATAGAAAGGGCAGCCTAAAAGCAAAATGGGAAAATTATTAAATAATTTTTGGAGTTGCCAAAATAAAATAAAATTCTTTATTTGTCCCATAGGGGGTCATTCTAAATTTAGTGTTGTGCAAATTCAAAAGGAGAAATAATAGCGCTTATAACATCAAACAGATCTACCCTTTAAGATAATGGTAGAATAGAATAGAATGAAATAGTCTGGAGCTATAATGTCATTGGATTCAAGGAGCTATAGGTTAAAAGGTCGCTAAGAAGAGGTGTCAGAATAAACAATAGTAATAATAGTTAGACTAGTGAATAATCAAAATAGTGAAAATAAGTATCAATAAGGTCAAATTGTTCTAATAATTAGAGTAAAAAGGAATCAAATAGAGTCAGATTTTAGATGCTTCTGTTTTCCACATATGTAGGATCTAGTGCAGATGTGTTTATAGAGAGTAGTATTAAAATACAGACATAGAACGACAGGCGTTAACACATTTTTAATCTAAAAATAGCCCAAATATAACATTGCTTTTGATGAAGCCTCTGAGCTGCTCCATTGGAGAACAGGTTAAATGTTATTGTTTATTACAAACAGCTGATGTATTCACACATATTAAGTTTGGGACAACTCTTTAAACAGTTATAAGCAGCGGACAGAAGCCATGAATGTGCTTTTGTTTATCAAATAATTAATTTCATAGCCATATAATCGTAGAGGACATTTTTAAAATAGTTCTCTTCCTCCCGCTCCCTTTCAGGCAACTTGATTTAGATGTATGTCTTTTATATTGGAGAACTATTGTGTTGTTTTTGGAATTGTCTGAAATACAGTACATAAAAATAGTGATTTGCAGAACAACAACCAGCCAATGAAAATTCATCTATTGCCGATGCTATTGCTACAACTAAAACCACAACTGTGACCAAATGCAATAAATGTTAAGTGTTCAGTCTGGCAGACAAAAAGGTTGACTTTTAGTCTGGGAGACTGAGCAACTGTTAAAATGGTTTAAAATAATGAAGTATGAGTATTTTAGCGTTTTAGTAGATGTTAAATAGTAGGAAAAAGTAGAATTTGATCATTGTTCATAAACAAACTTCAGCGTAAGAGTTAAAATGGTACCATACAATGTGATCCTTACTGTTAGAATCAGAATTATTTTACAGCCATTGAAAGTGACACAAGTCACAAATTGGAAATATGCTTTGGCTCAAGCTACAACCGAGCTTTGGAGTCACAAGAGTAGAAAATAGATAGATGCTTTCAAAAATGGAGATTATTTTTAGACAGGGCTAAAAATCAAACGGTAAAAGGATCATTTCCTTCATAATATGTCCAAAAGTATTTACTTCAAAAGTAGATAAAGTTCATTACAGTTCACGCACAGTTCTATTAGATACTTGTCAAATTCACTTGTTTCAAACATAGGTGAATGTTGACAATGCAAGAAGTTCATGAATGAAGCTTAGATTAATGAGATAGATTAATGAGATAGATTAGAACCAACACAGATTCAAAAGCATTTAAAAGCATTTTAATGTATTTGGGTATAGCACAAAAGTAGATATTTAGGTATTTTTGAGAATTTTAAGAGCTGTCGATTTGTCAGCAACAGATTAGAGAATCAAATACCTTAGCTCCTGTAAGGATAATACCAATTTGATTAATGATGTACATTCATCCCAAACTGTCTGAGAGGAGGAAGTGACAGCACTTCCTGGCACAAAGCCACTGGTAACGAAAGCAAACCACGGTATAGGGAGATTTATTAGATAAAAACATATGTTTCAATGTGGTTGTGTGTTGTTTGTTTTCCCTGTATTAATTCTTCACAGACATCGAGCCAGAACCAAGAACCAAGGCGATGATGGAAGAGCTCCCCAGTCCCGTCACCCAGAAGGGTTATTGAAAGATTGTGACCTAATTGTTTAATATAGGTCAAGAGAGGGAAATGTTGTATTTATAAATACGTGACACACTAAAACCATGTGTTTTATGACCTATCGACCTCTGGGTGGGAGGCCAGTCCTTTTTATTTTATTTTAGGTGTCTTCTTGTGGGATCAACTAAACAACAGATGGTTTCTGCTGCTTGGATTTGTCCCCCTAGTCTTGCTCCTGCTGACATCTGCACTTTTCAACCTCACTCAATCATGAGTGGGTTGACATGACTGGAGTCTTCTAAGTCTACTCATTTGTCATATGATAATACACATAACCTTTCTTAACATATATTTACTTCATGTACTTAGATATTAGGTTAATTAGTGTGATGTGTTTTGTACTACAATAGGTTTGTTCTATAGGAAAGCGGGCTGTTGAGACTAATTAGGGGAGTTGTTTAGACAAGAGATGGATCCCAGACTAGTGACAGCTGCTTGGAGCCTTAGGTTAGGAAGCATGATTTCTGTTTTAGGTCTGGCAGACGGAGGAAAAGGCCGGACCCTGGACCGGAAGCTGCCTGATACGACACGCCCCCTTCTTCCTGGACATCTGCTGATATGCTCTGGCTTGAGGCGGGGGCTCAGAGTGAGCACAGGGCCAGAGAGGGACATGGATAGTTTTAGGAGCTCTCTTGTTGAATGTATCTGATTGTAACGATAAATTAAATACAGATGTTAAACTTGGAGATCTTTTGTCTTACTTCTGCATCAACTTCGAACACGTCCATCAAAGGGAATTTTTGACAACAGGGTGTATCAGTCTTCCACTGAAGGAGCTCCTCAGCTCCTCTACAGTCCTGTGCAGTGGGTGGGAGTTGTTGTCCATGGAGGTGACTTTGGCTAGCACCCTCCTGTCCCTCACCTCCTCCACAGAGTCCAGGGAGCAGCCCAGAGTGGAGCTGGCCCTCCTGACCACCTTGTTCAGTCTACTCCTGTCCCGCTGAGTGCTGCCCGGGGCCCAGCACACGGCAGCGTAGTAAATGGCAGAGGCTACCAGAGTCATAAAGTCCTGAGGCGACTTTGGCCCTTCATGTACAGGGCGTTGGTGTTATGGGACCAGTCCAGTTTATTGTTAATGTGAACACCCTGGTACTTGAAGCTGTCCACCAGCTCAATGTCCTCCCCCTGGATGTTCAGCAGCGTGTGGGAAAGTGGTTTTCTCCTGAAGTCGATTACCATCTCTTTGGTCTTACTCGTGTTCAAGCCATAGACTGTATATATTAACGGACAGAGTCACGCCTATCTCCGCCGTTCTAACAAATGGGCCAAAAAATGTGTTCTACTGGAGCAATCCAAAATGGCCGCGAGTGGTCCCGTCCACAAGAAAATTGTGAAAAACCGCATCTGCGCATGCGTCAGCTGGCGAGAGCTCCATTCATTTGAACGAGAGACTTCAAAAATTCACTGCGAGTAAACTAGAGTCGTCCACAAAAAATTCACCCCCCTCAGCATTGACACAAATGTGGAACGGAGCTTTGGGCCAAGAGCCAACTTTTGGTCCATCCTGTAAAGACGTTTTTGAGAGGTCTGCCAACGCTATATGTTAGCATTGGCTAATTCTTCTTCTGGGTCCACCCCCATCGGCCCGGGGTGGTATTGCAAGCATGTCAGCGCACGTCATTTTGGCCACTTTTGAGCCGGGACCCGCCCCCACTGGTTCAAGCACAAGTGGTTGCGCTCACACCAGTTGACAAAGTCCGTGATAACCGACCGGTATTCCAGTTGGTTCCCCAGTCGTCGGAGAACTTCTACAGGTGGCAGCTGTGTGTGTCATATGTGAAGTCTGAAGTGTAGATGGTGAAAAGAAACGGTGAGAGGACAGTGCCCTGAGGGGTCCCAGTACTACAGACTACCACTTCAGACTCACAGCTGCGCAGCCGCACGTACTGTGGTCGGTAGGAGAGGTAGTCGATGGTCCATGCAGTGAGGCTACTGTCCACTCCCGCGTCCTCCATCTTCCCCCACAGCAGTGCCGGTCTGATGGTGTTGAAAGCACTGGAGAAGTCAACAAACATGACCCTCACAGCGCTCCAGTATGTGGCAATAAGCAAAACTAAAGTGAAAGTGTATGGGTCATGGGGCTCGAATATTAAAGATATATGCTGCAGTACGCTTTCTGTGGATCAAAGACTGTCACTAATGTGGCAGCTTATTTTTGGAAGTTCTGAAAAGTTCAGCCCGAGGTAGGCTTCAACATAGACTTCTCCTCTGCAGCAGCCTAAAGAAGAGCACCGGACAGACACATCAGCGGTCATCGGCCACTACCTGGCAAACGCACTCATAACAAACAACAAAGACACCGCCTTTATATGATAATCTGAGTCAACCACTACCACCCGGAAACGGGCTTCCATACGTTTCCGCCATGTAAAAAAAAAAAAAAAAGCCTACAGAAAGTCAAAATTTCGACTTTAAAAGTCAAAATTTCGACTTTAAAAGTCCAAATTTCGACTTTAAAAAGTCAAAATGACGAGTTTTCAACTGCGCATGCAGTTGAAAACTCGTATGTGTTGTTGTCTGGAACGGTCTCTGGTCATCCCTGTTATAGATCAAATGTGACCATGGGTCATCCTCTACCTGCAGATTATGTGAAGATTTTGCCTACAGACAGTGACCACATCCATGAAGTAGCAGCAATAATGTTGTGGCAGTAATCGCGTTAAAATGCAAACGGTCTCTCCGTTTATGATTAGAATCCGCTTCAGAAGCCTCTATTTAGTTTATCCTAAACGGACTGTGGAAGATTAATAATAAAACACATGTGGCTGTTCAAAGTCATTGAGCATCAACTGGTGACGTCTGGTCAGTATCACGGCTATCGATGGATGCACCAGAAATGCAGTGAATGAAATTGTGACTGACAGAGAGACCGTTCGCGATGACAGGACAGTGAGGGAGGTCCGCAGACAGAGGCAGGAGAACCACAGACAGAGGCAGGAGAACCACAGACAGAGGCAGGAGAACCACAGACAGAGGCAGGTGAACCACAGACAGAGGCAGGAGAACCACAGACAGAGGCAGGAGAACCACAGACAGAGGCAGGTGAACCACAGACAGAGGCAGGTAAACCACAGACAGAGGCAGGTGAACCACAGTCAGGGGCACTGACAATATTACCCTTTTGGAATTGCGATCAGTGCATTGAAGAGACCGCGGTGAAGTTAGTTTGAAGTTGGATATCCGACAGACATTCAACGGTCATTCCCTCTCGGTACACCTCTCCTTCTCTCTGGGTTCAGAGCGACTCGAAAGCCGCTCCAACATTTTAGTGCACCCCTACTACACACAGTACGGTAAACACGCGGAGACATGTACGCTGGTCTAATATTTACATATAAAAAATCATTAAAAATACGTACAACATTTCAATGATAAAAGAAGAGATGTAGCTTCTGCAGCTAGTGGAGGACTATGATCCTGACCTGATTTGGAGTCAATAGGTCACATGACCTGGAAGCTATTGAGCTAAAATGCTAATATTTGCCTTTAAAAATTCATTCAAAATACTTAAAAATACTTAAATGACAAAAAAGAGGTGTACCCCCTGCCGCTAAGGGAGGACTATGATCCTGACCTGAGTTGGAGTCAATACATAGTTCCCACATGACGTCACTACATACGGGGATTTGCCGACCCGGCGCCATTTGTGTTGGCTTGCTGTGGGCAAAACAATAGAAAAAGAAGCTGAAACGTGTTAATGTCGTGATAAAGTTGAAAATGGTCATCTCCTGCTGGGTCAATGGATGTTCAAATCGTGCCGGAGGTTCCGTTAAACTTGGATTTTACAGTATACCCATCATTAGACTTCATGAATGTGAGAAGACTAAGCTTTTGTCAGAACAACCACGGAGGTTATGGCTTGCGAAGATAAACAGGCAAGAAACTCCCTCAAAACACGCAAGAATATGCTCGGAGCACTTTGTGTCAGGTGCGTATCGTATCTTATAATGTGTTGACAGACGTAATTTACTCAGTACTAACTTGTGTATGCTGATAGCTGGTAACTTGAGAGTTTCATTATTTAGATTACTTTATTATGAGGAGGATCGGTGTCGCGTCCGAGGCTCTCGAGGGCAACGTAAATGTATTAAATAGATAATGCTTTTCACAGACTCTGGTCTGTGAAAGGCGGTGACTTCCTGTATCCGGTGAGCGTGTTTCTTGACTGCTATCACTCTGCTCTCTGTTTGCACTAACAAACACATTACAAATCCACGTATTGTACACCAAGCTAACTGTGTAAGCACTCCGAGTCAGCTGTACTGTAGCTGAGGTTTAGGTAGCGGTTGTTTGTCTGGTCTCGGAGTCTGTTGTGCGGGCCCAGATCCGTACTAGCTTAGCCTAGCCTAGCTTAGCCTAGCCGCTAACTCGCTACTATGGCGGCTGCTGTCTCTCCCTCAATCCTTTACTGCTCGAGTTGCCATATGGCAAGTCTAAACCCTGGATCCTTCTCTGAGGGTAGTGATAGATGTGTGAAGTGTAGTGTAGTCGTAGCTCTGGAATCCAGGGTCAGTGAGTTAGAGCTGCGTCTCCGAGCACTGGAGTCTCGAGCTAGCGCTAGCATTAGCTACAGCCAGGCCGTATCCTCAGGGACAGCGGAGCGCAGCTTTAGGGAAAGGCAGAGGAGAACTAGCGAGCCTAGCCTCCCAGCCCGTCCTCCGCAGCTGGGACAAGACCAGGATAGTGATGGCTTTGTGACTGTTCGGAGAGGGCGACGTGTTGTTGGTAGTTTCCCCATTGGGCCTCCTCCTGTCAGCATTTACAATCGCTGGGACGCTCTGTCCGGCTGCCCCCCCGCGCGGCCGGGCGGGGAAGAAGGCCCCACTGAGAGAGCCGCTGAGAGAGCTGCTGAGAGAGCCGATGGAGTCGCTGATGCGCTGGTAATTGGCTCCTCTATTGTTAGAGGTGTTAAGATCCCAGGAGCCACTGTTCGGTGCTTCCCTGGGGCCAGGCTTGGTGATATTGAAGGGAATCTGAGGCTCATGATGACCCACAAGCAGCGTTTCCGTCGAATTGTTATTCACGCGGGTGGTAATGACGTTCGGCGGAAACAGTCCGAGGTGTTGAAGCTGCAAGTCGCCGCCGTGTGCAAGCTGGCTAGCACAATGGCCGACACTGTCATCTTCTCTGGGCCCCTACCTAGCACTAGCAGTGCAGAAGCATTCAGCAGACACTCGGCTTTCAACCGCTGGCTGTCTGGCTGGTGCCCTCGAAGTGGTGTTGTTCATGTTGACAATTGGAGTGCCTTTTGGGGAAAGCCCGGTCTCATCCGCTCGGATGATATCCACCCAACGTTGGCGGGTACATCCCTTTTGGCTAAGAATTTGGCCCTGGCTCTAAACTGTTCTGCTCGGCTCAAATGACGATGCAGAACTGAGGCCCGGGTGCAGAGCTGCTCTGCCACAACCTCTGAGCCCCCATCTGTTCAGTTACTAGCCTCAGAGGCTAGTCAGATTGAAACTGTGTGTGCATGTGTGTGTGTGCCTGTGTGTGCTCAGTTACTAGCCTCAGAACCTAGTCAGATTGAAACTGTGTGTGTTCCCCGCTTGAAGTCTAAAGCACTATATGCGAGGAAATCTGACCTAGGTGTCAGACACAGTAACTTAATAAAAGTTCAGACAGACAGAAATAGTTCTAGCGGTAGGGTTGTTAAATGTGGTTTAATGAACGTCAGATCAATCTCGTCTAAATCGCTTCTCATAAACGAACTTATTATAGACAAGGGCTTGGATCTGTTTGCGCTCTCGGAGACTTGGCTCCAACAGGACGACTACGTTAGATTGAATGAGTGCACTCCTCCGACGCATGTTAACTACCAGAAAGCCAAAGCTACAGGTCGCGGCGGTGGTGTTGCGATTATATCACACACCAACTTGGTTCTTAGTCCCAAAACCAACAACGCTTTTCACTCGTTTGAAAACTTAACACTTTCAATCACCTGTCCTGGGTGGAGAAAACAAAAAGCAGTACTATTTATAGTTTTATACCGACCTCCTGGTCCTTACAGCGAGTTCCTAACAGAATTCTCTGACTTCATTTCAAACCTAGTTTTGGAATGGGAAAACATAGTTATAGCTGGAGACTTCAATATACATGTGGACGACAGCACTGACAGCTTAAACAAAGCTTTCAGCGCCGTACTAGATGGTGTTGGTTTTACTCAGAATGTCGAGGAACCTACTCACATTCATAACCACACCTTGGACCTTGTCCTGACCTACGGCTGTGATGTCTCCAATGTTGACATCCAGCGTCAAAGCTCGTTGCTGTCTGACCATTTCTTGATCACGTTTGATCTCGCTTTGGAGGACTTTCCTGTCCCGCAAGATAAAACCATAATGAAAAGAACCTTAAATGATAAATCTATCACAAGGTTCAAAGAACTAATACAGCCTATGTTGAATACTGCTGCAGGTGAACCTGTTCACAGCAGCTGCAGTCCCTCAGTCATTGACCAAACGGTGGGCAACACTATGGAGTCTTTAAAATCTGCATTAAATGCAGCAGCTCCTTTAAAACAGAAAACCATTAGGATTAGATCATCGTCGCCCTGGTACAGTGTTCAACTCCACACTTTAAAACAGGACGTCAGAAAATTGGAGAGGCTATATCGCCACTCCCACTCGGAGCCTGTCCACAGGGAGTGGAAAACAGGTCTCCGAAACTACAAGAAGGCCCTTCGCGGGGCTCGAACTCAATACTATTCAACTTTAATAGAAGCGAATAAAAACAACAGTAGATTTTTGTTTGGTACCGTCGCTAAACTCACAAACTGCCATAGCGCAATCGAGCCTAAAATTCCAAGCTCACTGAGCAGTGTCGACTTTCTCCACTTCTTTAATAATAAAATTACATCCATCCGTGACAAGCTGGAGGAGGTTGCTCCTGCTGTTAGTGGTGGACAGGTTGAAGCGGCATACGTGACTTCCCACTTAGACTCTTCAGTGGGCCTTAATAAATTCATGGCTGTGAGCCAAGCAGAGGTGATCTCTGTGGTCACATCCTCAAAAGCCTCAACTTGCATGTTAGACGCAGTCCCGACATGGCTCTTCAAAGACATACTTCCTTTGATAATTGAGCCTATCGTAAATATAATAAACGCATCCATACAATGTGGCTATGTCCCACAAGCTTTTAAAACCGCGGTAATCAAACCCCTTCTGAAGAAAACAAACCTGGACCCAGAAATACTTACAAACTACAGACCGATCTCGAACCTCACTTTTATATCTAAAATCCTGGAAAAACTTATAGCTGAGCAGCTCCGCTGCCACCTGCAGGAAAATGATATGTTTGAAGTCTTTCAATCTGGATTCAGAGCTCATCATAGCACTGAAACGGCACTAGTCAAAGTCACAAATGACTTACTACTAGCTGCCGATAATGGACAAGTGTCAGTGCTGGTCCTACTGGACCTTAGTGCTGCATTTGACACAATAGACCACAGCATTCTACTGCAGAGGCTAGAATGTGATATAGGTCTTAGAGGAACAGCCCTTGGCTGGTTTAAATCCTATTTATCAGATCGATATCACTTCGTCAATGTGAATCAGGACTCGTCGCCTTATTCTGGAGTGGAATTCGGTGTGCCGCAGGGTTCGGTACTCGGACCGATTCTTTTTACTCTCTACATGCTGCCACTGGGAAACATTATTAAAAAGCATGGAATTAATTTCCACTGCTATGCAGATGACACACAGCTTTATCTGTCGATGAAGCCTAATCAGACAGATCAGCTAGAAAAGCTCAGTGCCTGCATAAAGGACCTTAAAATGTGGATGACTCTTAACTTCCTACTTCTCAACCCGGAGAAGACAGAAGTGATCCTACTCGGTCCGAAGCGCCTGCGTGACTCCCTCACTAACCAGATGGTTACTCTCGATAATGTCAGTATAATACCCAGTAACACTGTGAGGAATCTTGGAGTCATTTTTGACCAAGAACTCTCCTTCAAGGCTTATATAAGCCAAGCAACTAAAACGGCGTACTTCCCCTTACGGAACATCGCTAAAATTAGGAATTTCCTTCCTAAAAGTGACGCGGAAAAACTCATTCACGCGTTTGTCACCTCAAGGCTCGACTACTGTAACGCTTTACTGGCAGCGTGCCCTAAAGCCTCTTTGAAGAGCTTCCAGCTCGTTCAGAATACAGCAGCTAGGATCTTAACAGGTACCAAAAGGAGGGAGCACATAACTCCGGTGTTAAAATCACTCCACTGGCTCCCTGTGGAGTACAGAATAAAGTTTAAAATCCTACTCTTAACATATAAAGCCATAAATGGCTTGGCTCCTTCTTATCTCCAAGACACGTTAGTGTCGTATCAACCAAGTCGAGCGTTGCGCTCACAAAACGCCAGACGTCTGGTGGTCCCTAAGGTCTCAAAGGTCACTGTTGGTGGCAGAGCATTTAGCTACCAAGCTCCTTTACTGTGGAATCAGCTTCCCATTTATGTTAAGGAAGCAGATACGGTCTCCACATTCAAGGCCAGGCTTAAAGCACTTTACTTTAATTTAGCATATAATTAGGTAATATATAATATGTAGTGTATATATTATATATATATGCTGTATTATGTTATATATTATGTTATATATTATTCAATAATGTATTGTGTTATGTTGTATATTATGTTATATATTATGCTGTATGTTATTCTTTATTCAAGGCTAGGTTTAAAACAGTCCTCTTTAGTTTAGCATATGGCTAGGAAGGTAAGACCGGAGAAGGTTAAACTCCTCAGAGTGTTAGTCAAGCTGCATAGGGAGTCAGTTTGCTGGGAGAAGTATGGTAACTTGAGCACTATCCTCTCCTCCTTCCTACTTTATCTGTTTAGCATTTTTAGGATTCTGACTGTAGTTTGTTCATTGCTATTCACCCGTTGTCCCATTGTCTGTTTCATGGTACGATGACGGGATCTCTGAGCCTGGCCTCTTCCATCTACACCTGCGGACTGCCCCGCCCGACCCGCCTGGGAGTGCTTCAGTCCTGCACCGGACCTGTCCACGTTCAGCGTCCACTGGTCCACGTTCTGTAGCTAGCTTAGGTCCTGGATCATTAGTCTGTCCGTCCGGAGGAGCGGATCCCTTTCTCATATGGGTCTCCCTCCCTGTGGGTTTCCCTAGTTCTCCTCCAAGGTTTCTCACTTTTTCCCACTGGGTTTTTTAAGAGTTTTTCCTTGTCGATGCAGGAGGGTCTTGTTGGACAGTTAGTGTCCAACAGAAAGGATTGGTGATGATCAGGACACTTTAGCATTCTACAACATGTATGGACATTTTCTTCTGTGTGTGCTTTATACTGTATTCTTCATGTGTTTTAACTGTTGATTCTCTGACCTGTGTTGGTGATTTCAATGGTTTTGTTAAGTCCTCTGAGATGACTTCTGTTGTGACCTAGGGCTATACAAGAATAAATTGTATTGTATTGTATAATAATAGTTCTATGGTGGGCTAAAACAATGTTCACAAACAGCATTGCTTCTGTAAAAAGTGTCAAGTGTCATCTGTGTCATAAAATAAACTGCTCTTTACGTGTTGTGAGATGGTCTTTTGTCCATTGTATGTTACCGTAGTTGGGTATGCTAACCAGGAGGGGGCACTAGAATTCCAGTTGAGAACTGAGTCTGACACATGGCTGACGTTACCCCATGCTGTAGTGCAATAAAGGCTTTTCTGAAGAAGACCACAACGCGTGTCTTGCCTCATATTATGACATGGTGTCAGAATTGACGACTTCACGCCGACATTGAGAGCACGATGGCAAAGTTTGGACCTCCCGAGCCTTTTGATTTCACGCAGCCAGCGGAGTGGCTCATGTGGCGGCAGAGATTCTCCCGGTTTCGAGTCGCATCAAAACTTGACAAGGAGAGCGGCGAAGTGCAGGTGAACTCGCTCTTGTACTCTATGGGGAGAGATGCCGAACCTATTTACGGCTCATTTGTGTTTCCTGCGGCGACCGAGGCCATGCCACATCCAGAGTACGACTTTAATCTGGTTATTCAGAAGTTTGATGAACACTTTGTCCCGAAGAGAAACGTCATCCACGATCGCGCCTGTTTTCATAAGCGGAGCCAAAGGGCCGGTGAGGCAGTCGAAGCTTTCGTGCGGAGCCTGTACGAGCTTGCACAGCATTGTGAGTTCGGTGCGGGGAAGGACGAGCAGATCCGGGACCGGATTGTTATTGGAATAATGGACAAAGAGGTTTCTCAAAAACTCCAGTTAGAGGCGGACCTGACACTGGAGCGAGCCATCCAACTTGCACGTCAAAGTGAACAGGTGAAACAACAAAGTGCAGAGCGTGTGGAAATTACAGTGAATGAGGTGAGACAGAAACAATACAATAGCACAAGGAGGAGCTATGATAAACCGCACCAGGGATATGGACAGAAATACAATGAGAATAAACTTAACTGTCAGAGATGCAACAGGATGCATGATTAAAAAGGAAAGCTGTCCAGCCCGTAACAAAAGGTGCAGAAAATGCAATAAAATGGGACATTTCGAGGCCGTGTGTAAGTCCAAGATGCTGAAAGAAGTCAGAGCAGAGACTGGTATGGACTCAGATGAAGATTCATTTTTCATTGGAGAACTATTCTTGGGAGCAACCACTAAGTCTAAGCCAAACATCATTGTGGAGTCAAACGCTGATACTGACTGGGATGTAGAGCTACTTGTGAATGGCACTGCAGTGGATTTTAAAATTGACACTGGGGCAGATACCACCGTTATGGCTGAAGAGACTTTTCGAAAACTACGCTACAAACCGAAACTGAACACGTCTAGGCCCACGGTGTACAGCCCAGGTGGGAAAGTCAGATGGACAAGAATCTCCAAGTCTGCCCTGGACACTATATTTCTAACTTTGGCAATGTTCTTCAGATGGTAAAAAGCTGTTGATGTTATTGATTTTATGTGGCTATTGAAGTTTAGGTCTGAGTCCAGTATTACCCCCAGATTTCTGACCTTGTCTGAAGGAAGTAGGGAGAGAGACTGAAGTTGACAAATGACGCCCTCTCTTTGTTTCTGGGGACCAAAGACAATGATTTCGGTTTTGTCTGCATTTAGCTGGAGGAAATTATTTTGCATCCAGTCACTGATCTGTTGGATACAGTGAAGGAGCAAATCCAGTGGTCCATGTTCTCCTGCAGTCAGTGAGACATAGATCTGAGTGTCGTCGGCGTAATTGTGGTAGGACACTTTGTTTCTTTGTATTAACTGACCTAACGGCAGCATGTAGAGATTAAATAGGAGAGGTCCCAGGATCGACCCCTGTGGTACTCCACAGGTCAGGGCCACATGATCTGAGACGCAGTCTCCAATCTCCACAAAGTACTTCCTATCCTCCAGGTAAGACCTAAACCAGTCTAGGGCTGTGCCAGTGACACCAACCCAAGTCCTCCAGTCTCTGCATGAGGATCTCATGGTCGACAGTGTCGAACGCGGCACTAAGATCTAACATGACCAAAACTGTGACTTTACCTGCATCAGTGTGAAGTCGAATGTCGTTTGTTACCTTCACTAGAGCGGTCTCAGTGCTGTGGTGGGGTCTAAACCCAGACTGGAACATATCAAAAGAATTATTCATTGTTAAAAATTCAGTAAGTTGTTGGGAGGCCACTTTTTCAAGAATTTTTCCAATGAATGGCAGATTCGATATGGGGCGATAATTTTGAAGTCCCGCAGGATCCAGACTGCTCTTTTTTAGGAGAGCTCTTATGACTGCTGTTTTTAGGGCCATAGGAAATGTTCCTGACGACAGAGACATGTTTACTATTTGTGTCAGTGAAGGTAACAAACTGCTCAGGACGGACTTCAGAAATTTAGAGGGCAATATATCCAGGCTACATGTGGAGGAGCTCAGACTCATGATTATCTTTTTGACAGTTTCAGTATCCACAGGTGCAAAGTGAGTTAGCTCAAAAAGCTTCTCTGGCTGTTGCATTGTTATACGTGCTGTGGGGGTGATAGTGTTTTTGATTCCTTGTACTTTGTCATCGAAAAACTGTGCGAACTCATTTCACCTAGATTTAGAGGAAAATTCTAGGGGCAACTTTACAGGGGGGTTCGTTAATCTACCAACTGTTGAAAACATAACACGAAAATTGTTACTGCAACCTCCAATAATGTCAGAAAAATACATTTCTCTTGTTCTACGTAGAACCCGGTTAAATTCACCCAACTCAACTTTAAAGATTTCATAATCGCCCTGGAAATTGGACTTTCGCCACTTCCGTTCGGCCCTCCGGCACTCTTGCTTCTGTGCCCTGACCGAGTCTGCCTTAGTCCATGGGGCCTTTTTCTTACTGGTAACTATTTTAACCGTCACAGGGAGCAATGGCGTCACTGAACAGTCAGAACACTGGTGGTGACAGAGTTATACAATTCATCAACAGTAGAGCATGGGTGTTTTCTCAAAATTTAGCATTCCCATGAACAGTTCACTTGTGTTTTCATGTATGTGTCTTCTTCTAACAATTGTAAATTCAGCTGGTGGTTTGCTAGCAAAACACATGTCAAAAATATACACAGAAATGATTTGACAAAGCAACATCAAACTACATTAACATTTGATACATTAACCCCCTTTGTAATTAGAAGGTCAAGAGTGTGCCCCCTGCTGTGGGTGGGGCCACTCACGTGCTGAATGAAACCAAAGGTCTCAAAATACAGAAGCCAGCTCCTTTGCATTTCATGTCATCAACATTATCAACATGTACATTTAAAATCACCTGTAATAACTAAAAACTATCAAATCTGTGCACACGAATGAAAGTAGTTCAGTAAAATGGTCAATAAAATCGCAACATGACTGTGGTGGCCTGTACAGGACAATGAAAAGAGTAGAAGATTGATTTTGTTCCATTTTAAAGAAATAGTACTCAAACGATGAAAAATTTCCAATGGGGCATTCTATGGAAGACAAAGTGCTCTCTAAAAACTGCAGCTATGCCTCCCCCCCTTTTGTTTTCTCGTATTTCGGTTTCGAATTTAAAATTGGGTGGTGTTGCTTCTATTAGAACTGCATTTCCTGTATTTTGGTCCAGCCATGTTTCAGCCATAAGCATAAAATCAAGATCATAAGAAGTGATAACAATTTATTAATTAAAAATGATTTGTTACATAGAGATCTGACATTAAGCATAGCAAGTTTAAAAAATAACGTCAGAGTCGATTAATGTGGTTGATTGCATTTCTTACAGGGATAGAAATTAGATTTGCAGAGTTGGACCGTCTAATGCTGTCCTGTTTTGATTTCGTACAATACGTGGATTTGTAATGTGTTTGTTAGTGCAAACAGAGAGCAGAGTGATAGCAGTCAAGAAACACGCTCACCGGATACAGGAAGTCACGTCACCTGTATGCGTCACCTGAGCATTGGCCTATGAGCCTGAAGGTCACGCCTGACCTTGCTACTGCTCCTGTTGCTGCTGCCCAGAGACAGGAGGAGGCAGTTCCGACGCACAATTGAGTTTTATTGAACCAAATCCAGTTTAGCTGGAGCTAAATCTTTTGTTTGATTTCAGGTTATGTTTTAATGTTTTCCAAAATAATTTCATTTCATGGCGTCTTTCAAGAAACCCAAGGACGCATAGATAATTAAACACACAGTACAAAAGTGTATAATACATATTTTAAAGTTTAAAAGGGTTTTTTGAGATTTGAGTCTTGTTTTTTATTAAGAGTTTCTGGTCTTAAAATGTCATCATTAGTAAGATAATAAGTAATAAGTTTATTTATATAGCGCATGTTGAAAAACCAAGAGTGCTCCAAAATTGTTTAGACTTTAGAGAGAAAAACAATCTCACTCACAAACTGATATCTGTTGTTTTTAATTTGACTATAAGGTTGTGTTCCAGAACCAAGGGCACACACTGTACAGGGTCACTGGACTGAGGGAGTGGACACTGAGAGCTCAGACCACAGGAGCCCAGCAACGCCCACCCAGCACAGGTCACAGATCAAAGAGCAAAGGAAAATGCCACCTCCTTGCCCCTCCCCACGCCACTCCAGAACTGAGTGGGTGTGAGAGAGACCGGGGTAGAGAGAGGTGTCTGGAGACGTGATGGGAGAGCATCAGGGAGAGGCCTGGAGGGGAGTTGAGAGTGTGTCCAGTTGGTTTACATCACCACAGTGTGACCTTTGAGACCTACAGGTGGTTCGAGGAGTCTGGACACACACACACACACACACACACACACACATACACACACACACACACACACACACACACACAAAAGCAGAACCTGAGAAATAAGCATTTTAAAAGTTTACTCCAATGTAAACAAATATTTTTAATTGTCTATCACTTGAATCAGTATTTTTGAGACCAGAAATGTTCATTTGAATTCTATATTGTCATGGACTTAATTGGCCTGTCTTGACATTGTTTGTTTTGATTTGTTGATTTTGTACTGTGTGATGTAATTACATTGATTCTGATAAAAACACAAATTAGAGAAGTAAACTGAATCATTGCGCTTGCTTTTGTCTGAGGGACATTAGCAACAGCATGAATAGAAATTGTCTTTCAAGTAGAATCAAAATGACTTAACCATAGAGAGTAACTACTGCATAACAAGCTGTGTACAGGAACTGTGACACTGCACCATTGACCAGAAGTGCATCGCAAAGAGCAACCCAAGTGACCGATGTGCATCTGGAGAGACCAAAACCATGGCGTGGACCCTACTGATGTCCAAGATGACATCTCTCGAAATATGACCTGACCTGATGACGACTGAGACTCACCCTCAGGGGACCCTGAGGACCTGAGGACCTGAGGACCTGAGGACCTGAGAGAGAGAAAACTGGGGGAGTGATGTTTATATTTTTAAAATCATGCCATTGATGAGTGCTAAATGAGAGAGATACTCATGATTCTTTCTTTTGTTTTTGTTTGTCCCTAGCTTCTGGACATCTGATGATCTATTGGACACAGCCATTTGCAGAACAAGAACCAGCCAATGAAAAATCATCTATTGCCGATGCTATCGCTACAACCAAAACCACAACTGTGACCAAATGCAATATACATGTAAAGTATCAGACATCTGACAGACAAAAACTTTGACTTTTTAGTCTGGGAGACTGAGCAACTGTTAAAATGTGTTAAAATGATAAAGTATGAGTATTGTAGCGTTTTAGTAGATGTTAAATTGTGACAGAAGTCACAAATTAGAAATATGTCTTGGCTCAAGCTGCAACCAAGCTTTGAAGTCACAATAGAGTAGAAATAGAATTAGATAAAGGCATCAACCATAGATGTTTTCAAAAATAGAGAATATTTCTAGTCATTGCTAATATCAAATGGTAAAGGGACCATTTCACAAACCTTTACTTCAGAAGTAAATAAAGTTACTTACAGTTTTATGTACAGTTTTATTAGATACTTGCCAAATTCACTTGTGTTCAAACATTGGTGAATGTTGACAATGCAAAAAGTTCATGAGTGTAGCCTAGATTAATGAGATAGATTAGAACCAACAGAGATTCAAAAGCATTTAAAAGCATTTTGATGTATTTGTGTATAGCACAAAAACAAAAAGTAGATATTGAGATCTTTGAGAAGTTTAAAAAGCTGTCGATTCGCCAGCACAGATTAGAGAATCAAACACCATTGTAGAATAATAACTGAAAAAAAACTGGAAAAAAAAAAAAAAAAAAGGATAATACTAATTTGATTAAAGGCACACCGCGGACTTTGTGACCTAAAGAGTTGACACATATGAGTTATTTTATATGAATACTTGGGCCAATATACAGCGCTTGACACTTGCAATGCTCCGAGCGGGGCTGCCCTCTTGAAATACCGCCCATGTAAGTTTCGAGCAGACGGACCGTCTGCCACCAGGTCACGTGACTTGGAAGAAAGACTTGCTTTACGGCTACAGGCGCTGATATACTCATGGAGCTAAGGCTTTTGCTACTCATTTTTCACCTACTCGACTCCTGGTCATGGCTGAGGCAAGGAAAAATTTTAAACCTTCGGAGGAGGCTAAAAAGAGGAAACGCGAAAGGGATCGTGCTGTAAGCTGCATGTCTGTATGAGCGCTGCTCTTCACCTGGTTCCTGGATGTCATCGACTGCAAAGATGTCATTCCACGCAGCACGAGCTAGACGCAGAACTCCCTCATCCAGGATATAGAAGTCCATGTGTGGTAGATTACTAATGCAGCGGTCTGGAGGCTGACCACAGCAGAGTCTCTCAATATCTGTAGGCATGTCTCTACAGTTTGAACACACACACCAGTGCATGCTGTCTGAATACACACTCAAAAGACACCGGCTGACTGTTGACTTTTGCGACAGTGCTGAGTTGCTTGTGGCCACTAGGGGCGCTAAACGTGAAAGTTGCAGGTCTAGCGCCCCTAGTGGCCAAGAGTTACACGGTGTGCCTTTAAAGATGTACATTCATCCCAAACAAAGTGACAGCACTTCCTGGTTCAACAAATGTATTTGGAAAACTGACCGCCATAATAATGTTCATATTAACCATTTGTCTTTCTGTGTTCAGTTTTATTCCTGAGAATGTAGAATAGACATAGAGCAAAATCCCACAAGCACAAAGCCAATGATAATGAGAGTAAACCACAGAGAGATTTATTAGATTAAAATGTATGTTTAAGAATATGGCTGAATAAAAGTAAATATGCAAACATATTTGTAAATAGATTAGAATAGTTTTAAACTATAGTGAATAGTAAAAGTAAAGTACACAGTCTAAGATTGAAAAGTGATAATAAGTGAAGTGTAGTGTAAACAATCAGCATTAGAATAAAAGTATAGAGTAATAAAAGTGAAATTAGCTTCAAATTGAGACTCAGCTCGTTTTTGTCTGTGTTTTGACTGAATCGCTGAGTTCTTGTGTGTCCAATAGTGTTTGTTTGTTTTTATTTTTGATTTGTTTAGATTTTTGTTTGTTTTTGTTTACATTTTTTTGTTTATTTGTTTATTTACTTTTTTTTTTTTTTTTTTCCAGGATAGAGGATAAAATCCACTGATATTGATTTGATGATTATGAGTTCAATGCATACATTTTCTTTGTTTTTAATAATTTTTGAAAGTTTTTTTTTAGAATTTGTTTTATTTTTATTTTTTCACTTTATTGATTGATCAAATTGAGTGATCACATGTGATTATGTGATCAAAGGGGTGAGTGTTAGTATTAGATAGCAATATGGTCTACGTGCAGGACTGTACAAGGACTCTGATGATGACTCCATGTTTTGACTGTCTCTGTGTGACACGTATGTCTTTCGATGTGTGACGTGACAATGACTATATAAACTGTGTACTGCCTTTATTCTGTCTGAGAGAAAGAAACAAAGGAAACCACTGGAACTTGAGAGAAACTTAAATAAACTTCCAGAGTTTGGCGCACCACGATCCGTCTGTCTGCTTCATCCCTGACAAGACCAGAGAGTGAGACCAGAGAGTGAGACCAGAGAGTGAGACCAGAGAGTGAGACCAGAGAGAGAGACCAGAGAGAGAGACCAGAGAGTGAGACCAGAGAGTGAGACCAGAGAGTGAGACCAGAGAGAGAGACCAGAGAGAGAGACCAGAGAGTGAGACCAGAGAGTGAGACCAGAGCTCAAGTCAAAAGTTGTTTGATCAATTGTGTGAACGTTTTATGAGAAACATGAAGATAAGACATGAGTCCCAGAGAGCAGCAGCGGGAGATATACAGCGCTTTGCAAAAGTCTTAAAACAGTTTGAACTTTGCTGCTCTTCCAGAGTCATCTTGGGCCACTTGGTTGCCTTTCTGATCAGTGCTCTCCTCGTTCAATCTGTTAGTTTAGGTGGACGGCCATGTCTTGGTAAGTTTGCAGTGGTGCCATACTCTTTCCATTTCTGAATGATGGATTGAACAGTGCTCCGTGAGATGTTCAAATCTTGGTACATCTTAACGCTGCTTTAACCTTTTCCACTCCATCCCTGAGCTCTCTGGAGTACTCCTTGGCCTTCATGATGTTGTTTAGTGACCTACACACTCCGACCACAGCTCTGAGGCCCTCACAGAGCAGCTGGGTTTATACTGAGAGTAGAACACACACAGAAGGTCATAGGGCGAGGTTAATGCACCCATTGTTAACGCTGGTTCAGCCACGGTTTCTCCTTCGATGATAAATGGACACTACAAATTCTGCTTAGATATATAAAAAAGGTTTAATATATAAAAGACAGAATACAGGATACAGGATACAGACAAATGGCAGACTGGTTCTCCAGTCTGGGCCCTGCTCCCTGGCAAGCCAAAAGCAAAAGACACTGCTTCAGGAACAGGCTATCAATGATAAGCACACAGTCACATGACATGATAATTGAAGACATATGTCCCAACATCCTTAGGTGAAGACAATACCTTCTCTGTTTCAGGACAAACAAATAGCCCCTGTGTGAATAAGCCTGAGGCTACTCTAAACAGATGTTCTCTGCGTTCTTCTTAATTTAACTTCCTGTGCTTAATGGCTGGGGGATGATTCACACATTCTTCACTCACCAGACTAGCTACTAGATCCATACTAGACTAAACGTTACATTTATTAATATGATAATAACACAATAACATACTCCATTGACATAATTCCCCCCTATTCATAATATATAAATGTAAAGTTTCAACATCCAGCATTACAACTCTTCTCAGTTTTCTGCAATACCTTCATCAGGAGAGAACTGCTTATTTGGCTGTAAATCTGGAAGTGTGTATGACCTACCATATAATATTTCAAATGGTGTCAATGCACTACCCTGAGTAGGTGTTATATGCATGCTTAACTGTACCAAGTCTATGCATTCAGGCCATTGTCTGTTTGTTTCCTCCATGCATTTCCTCAATTTAGCTTTAATAGTGCCGTTATTTCTTTCAACTAAACCTGCACTTTGTGGATGGTAGCTACAATGTCTTTTTAGATTTATGTTGAGATTTTTTCCCACCTTATCAATCACATCATTCACAAAATGTGTTCCATTGTCACTCCTGATAACTCTGGGAATCGAAAATGTTGGCACAATTCTTTTACATATTGCTTTAGCCACTGTTAGAGCGTCCGGAGAGTGACAAGGAAACAATTCTACCCATTTGGAAAATGCATCAATAATCACGAGGCAATATTCCAAATTGTTCACTTTATTTAACTGGATAAAGTCCATGTGGATTTCTTCAAAAGGATGTGTGGGTTTAGGAAATACCCCCCTTTTTGGTCTCATATTTCCTTGTGAATTGTGTTTTATACAGATTACACACTGATTACAAAAATGTTTTGAGTATAAATTGTACCCATATGTTGTGTAATATTTGTTCACCAATCCACACATACTTTGCAGAAGAAACATGGGTTACTCCGTGGCTCACTAAAGCCGCCCATTTAAACATTGATTTAGGTAGAACTGGCTTATCGTTTGGACCCATGTACAAGCTCCCATTGAATATAGCTCCCTCTTTAAGCCATTTCTCTTTTTCTGCTTTTGGCGCTTGTTGCTGCATTTCTTTTAAAAGATAGTCAGAATCTTGTGTTTCTTCACTAAGCAGTAATCCTGTTACTTCTTTTGCAGCTTTATCAGCTGTGTCATTTCCTGTTGACACTTTGTCTGTCCCTCGCGTGTGAGCTTCTCATTTACATACAGCAAGCTGCTGTGGCAACATTATCGCTTTGAGTAAATTCTTTAATAATGTTGCATGTTTTACATCTTTTCCCCCAGAAGTTTTATAACCACGATGTTTCCACTGTTGACAAAACAAATGAACTGTAGCGTATGCATATTGGCTATCAGTATACACCGTTAATTTCTTATCTTTATGCAATTCACAAGCTCTTGTTAAAGCTACTAATTCTGCTGCTTGTGCAGATAAGTTACTTGGAAGTACTTTTGCTTCAATTGTTTTATCCACAGTGGTAACCGAGTATCCTACATGATTTTTCCCAAACTCATCTTTCCCTGCTGAGCCATCAACAAACACTGTAATTCCCCCAGAGAGTGGCATGTCCTTTATATCAGGTCTTGGACGGAAGTCTTTATATGCTTCTTGAACACAATCATGTGCAGTGCCATCTCCTTCTGTTGGAATTAGAGTAGATGGATTTACTGTATGACATCTCTCTACGGTCACATGTGGTTGTGACAGTAGAAGTGTCATGCAGGAAAGGTGACGGGCTGGTGATAGGAATGTCATGCTTGTTTGCAAAAGTAGCATTGACACAGCATGTGGTACTTTCAAGGTCAATGGGTGAAACAGAACAACTTCAGCAGATGCCTGGACAGCTAATGCTGCAGCCAAAACCGCTTGGACACACACTGGAGTCGCTCTGGCCACCGGGTCAAGCTTTGAAGAATAATAAGCAATTGGTCTTTGTTTTGACCCCCATTTTTGAGTCAACACTGATGTCATGAATCCATTTTTACAGTCAACTGTCTGTTCAAATGGCTTAGAGTAGTCCGGCAAAGCTAAAACTGTTGAGCTAGCTATAATTCCTTTAATTTTGCTAAAGGCTTTGACTGCTTCATCAGTCCAATTAATGTTTTCTTTAGGTGTCATTGGCTTTTCAAAAATTAAATTTTGTAATGGTCTTACTAATTCTGCATAATTAGCTACCCATTGCCGGCAATAATTACATAACCCCAAAAATGACATCATCTGTTTTTTAGTTTCGGGTCTAGGTGCAGCTAAAATAGAAGCTTTTCTTTCCCCATGGATTAACCTTCCATCTTTGGTTAATGTATGACCTAGGTATTTAACTTCTGTCTTCCATAACTGTATTTTATTTTTGCTGACCTTATTGCCAGTTTTAGCCAAGTGTTTCAGTAAAGCTATAGTATCTTTTTTACAGCTCTCAACTGTCTTAGACGCCACCAAAATGTCATCCACATAGCTCAAAATCTGGCTTCCCTCCGGTGGATTAAAATCAGCAAGACAATTTTTTATTGCATCAGAGAAAATAGTTGGGGATTCAGCGAACCCCTGGCTTAATCTTGTGAAAACATATCTTTCCCCTTCAAAGGTAAATGCAAACCAAAATTGACTGTCTTTATGCACTGGAATGGACCAAAATGCATTGCTGAGATCAATCACAGAGAAGATTTTAGCCTCTGGTCATAATTGATTAAGCAGTGTATGTGGATCTGGTACATTAGGTGCTCTTTGAATAACTGCTTCATTCACAGCTCGCAGATCTTGAACCATTCTCCAAGCTGTCGATGGAGATGCCTTTTTAACTGGGAATATTGGTGTGTTACAAGGGGAATCTGAGCATTTTTGAATTATTCCTTTTTTAATTAAATCCTGTATTACAGGTTTTATTCCTTCTACTGCATCAGGTTTTAAAGGATATTGTTTTATCCTGGGCCTGTACTCAGTTTTTGCTCTGATCTCCACTGGTAACATTCCCTTCATTAACCCAACATCTGTGGGCCCTTTTGACCACACCTCATCTGGAACTTGCTCAAGCTCCTCCTCCTCTTCCTGTGTTAGAGTCATTAGTCATGCAAGATCCTGGTCAGTCAGATGTACTGCTGGCGTACATACTACTGTCCAGTTTATCTTTTGTTTTCTCCAACCAGTTGTTTTACTCCAGTATACTCCTACTTCTTTATCTTGCTCCCAATCTCTAATTGATTCCACTTGGACCAACAAAGGCATTGTTATCACTCCACTCTGCCTCTGGGTCTTTGGATATAGAGATATGTGGATTCTGCAAATCTCCCATGAGTTGTTTTACTGCATCTGTCACTCCTACAGTGCAGAAACTTGTTTTGTCTCTCCAGTAAATGTCTCTAATTTGAACTCTCTGCGGACCCAATTTTTTTACAAGCTTATCGTAAACTGGATCACCTCCAAGCAGCACCCGAAAAAAAGGTGAATAATCAAACCCTGGGAGCGATATGTGTGTATTCGAGATGAAAGCAATGGTTCTCCTTCGAGCAAGGGAAGTAGCCAAACAAACCATAGGAGACAGCGGGTGACAGTTATTGTCCACAAAACATCATGGATAGCAAGAGATCAATGAGGTACCCTATTCACCGATGGCTGATGGTTAGGAAGGCCCCAAAGCGCTGTGGCCATACACCTTTTATGAGGGCAGAAGGTCAGACGGGTATGCCCTGGGTAGGCCCCTGGTCATGAAGAATACTAATAGGTCAGGAACCATGAGATGATTAACGTATCGCATACCAAATCTGCCCTGCACAGGAACCCCCCGACTAGCCGCTACTGTCCCTGTTGCATCCGATTACCATACAAATATATCAAAAGTCACCCCTACCATCATAAATCCAACATATACCAACGGACTTTTATTCCCCCAAACAACAAACAAAAACAACAAACCAAACAGTCATTCTCCCAACCCTCGCATAGTATACCCCACCCCACACAGCGAGAAACTCGTGAACAATTGTATCCACCATTGGTACACCTCAAACCACAGAAAATGTGGTCCCGTGGTGGTCATTCTACGACATCCCTTTGAAATTTCCCACAAAAATTACCCCGGACCCACGACTGCCCTTATATCCATAATGTGAAACCACCTATACACACATCACCTCTTCAGTCGAAAAATTACCACACAACACACAAACAAGTCCGCCTACACGCACTGCCTCCGCCCCTCTTCCGACATTCAATTCATCTCAATGAACCCATAACCATACAAATGAATTCTACAGATCTAAATATAGTTCCCATGCCTCATACATGTCTCCCACATAAAGTTTCCAATTACCAAAGAACTCTCAATGGTCCTCATTAAATTCCATAAAATTAATTCCCAAATTTCAAATAAACACACCAATTCTCGAGACGAGTTTCCCCTCACAGAGTACTGGGATCAAACATTTTACTACCCTACTCGAGGCAATAACACAACCCCCGCCCCCCTACAACAGCAAAAACCTAACATGGTCCGCCCCGCCCAGTTCACAACAACATAAACATGCAACGGCCCCCAATTTTACCCCTCATGTAACCAGTACCTCCCTCCCCCCCGGAAATTCCACGATCCAAAACCCCCCCACACATTATCCACTCCAACCCCTCCTACCCCACCCACACTTCCTCCTAATATATAATAAACGACATTCTTAAAAGCCCCCTTGCTCAGCAAAAACTAAAACCTGGAAGCTCAGTCACCCATACACCTTATACATCCCAGTGGAAGCAATACACCCCAACTTGGTCCTATACAACCCAAATAACCAAGAACATTGCAAGCCTTCCGAGTAGCACGCCACCTCCAGTATTGAAGACAGTCCCCCAATTTGCGTACAAAACCAAGTAAGTAAGAAGTAATTGCTCATGCATAAAATTGACTTACCCCTCTCTCCGATGTCAAGCAACTCCTGATTTGAATTTTGTTGAGTAGAGTAGAAGACATTCTTACAGTGCCTCTGTGCCGGGGAGGATAAACCAAACCCCCCCATCAGACACCTGTGACATCCAGGAGTAGGGATTGCGCGATGCAAGGCTAGTAGAATTGTACCGTCGTAACGATTAAGAGGGTGCCAGTTATGTACCGCTGAACCTTTGCGGTAATCCCAGCAGTGCTTGCTCGCAGGAGCGCCTCAATGGCCGACTCCTGCCAGCGAGGACTCCCGACGCACCCGCGAACTCTGCAAGTCATCGATAGTCAAGGAACCGTCTTCCCTGGGGAGCTCAAAGACCAACAACATCGCCTGCGAGACCTCATCCCCGATGAGTTTATGACAATCCTGCCATATTATATATCAGCCAAAAGCCCTCCCCGTAACTGATATAAGATAACCACCAACCCAAAAAAAAACCAAAAACCGTACAAACAAACAAAAAAACCCCACAACAAACAACAACAACAATACAAAAAAAAACACAAAAACCCCCTCCCCTCCCCCAACAAGAAACCCCTCTTACCCCAATCTCTACAACTATAAATCCTAACCACCCCTACAACCCCACTACCCCCCGGTTACGTATTCCTCTTCTATTTTCCTCACTATCCACCTGTTTCCCTCCCTCTCCCACCCTGGCACCCCCCACTCCCCTCTGTTCCGCCCATACCTCCCCCTCGCCCCCCTATTCCTCGTCCTATCCCTCCAACCATTCCCCTCCCTTCTCCCCCCACCCACCATTCCCCGACATCATACCACTCCAACCCCCCCCCCCAGCCCCCTTTTCTCACCACCCGTCATCAGCCTAACCCCCCCACCATAACCTACTAACAACCACCTCCCCCTTCCCTAACCAACACAACCCCCCCTGGACCCCAACCCTTTCTTAATCGATCTTCTGCTCTACCCGCCACCTCCCCCAAATAAAAAACATATCAACCTCAATACCTACCCAAGTATGCCCCCAATATCCTCCATATCCCTACCACCAATCATCTCCTTCCTCCCCTATCCCACCCCCCCATACCCCCAACTCCCTACATCCTCCACAAACTTCCCTAATAATACCCCTACCCCGCCATCCCCACTTTTAAAATCGCACAATATCCCAAACCCATTCTCTACACGCCAATAAACAACTTCCAAACTCCCAATCCCCGATTAAACTTCCCTTCACCCCCCCATCCCACTTATAAAAAACAAAAGAATAAAAAGAAAAAACCAAAACCCCCCCAACCCCGGTCATCCCTCTATCCCACGCTCCGATCTCCCCGCTCAAACAAAACTAGACACTCACGACACCCCCGCCCCCCCCGCGTTTCTTTCTTCTTCCCCTCTCTCGCCCGACCACCCCACCCCATTCCATAAATACAAACAACAAACCCACATGCCACCAAATCCTAAATTTCCCCCCCCACAAAAAAACGTCCAATCCACACCCCAAAACCCATAACACCCCTGCCCTCCCCCCTTACACCAAACCATTACTAACCCCCACAACCCCCCCACATAACAAATTATTAATAATCCCCCCCCATACACCCGTAAAACCTTTCCAACCACCGAAAACCCTAAAAACACCGAGAAACACCAAAACCACCCGAATAGCACCAACGCCCACAAAGGTCCCAAAAAACAGCCATATACTCAACCACCCAAACATCCTAAGAACAACAATTACCACTGCGTCCGGCTCGTATTATTTGAGTAACCTCTTGATACCAGTAGCCAAAAACATGCGACACACCCTCTTCAAAACGAAATATAGGTCACAAAGAAGTAGCAGAGGAGTGCAATGAGTAGAGTACTATGACCGCATTGAGACCTTATGAAATTTGGCTCTATCTGGGTCCAGGATGCTGAGGGGGCACTGGTGTGGTGACGGCCTGGTGAAGTAGGTATGGCTATTCGTGCAGGTGTCACTATCTTCTCCCATCTACACCTTGCCACGACTGGTTTATTAGAACACAACAATTATACAACACCACAAATCTAACAATAAGACCTTTAACCCATAGAGATAAAGTCTGACCCCATCACACACCCCCATCCATCCACCACAAACACTATCCCCCCACCCATCCCACCTGCCCCACTCCCCCCCGAGATCTACCCCCCACCCACCCCACCAATACTTACCTATTCTTCCCCGCCGCCCCCATTATTCCCTCCTCCCCCACCCAATACTCCCCCTTCTAATACCAATTCTCACCCCCTATTCTTCCTCCCCATCCCCAGCATCCACTCCAGTAATCAAGCTATCCCATACCTCGTCGCAATCCCCTGCTTCCAGCGGCCAGCCATCTTATCACCTCCACTAAACCTCAAGGTAACTGGCACCCGTCTTCCAGTACGACGACAAAATAGCCATTGATGCGCACATCCTCCACCTGTTATTTCCAGACTCAGCAGAAAACACCCGCCACATAGGCACAGACATACAGGACACACACACACTCACACACAGCACATGAGAATCTTACACTTTTAACGGTGATATACATCCCAAAACTCAAGTCCACCCGCAACACAACAAATACCTCCCACCCCAAGTAACCTCACCACCGGCGTAGTGAACACCCTTATAAACCCCTAACAGTCAAACCCAAGAGAACCTCAACCACTGTACCCCTAATGTCATTAAGAGTCCGCCGACCCCTCCCCCACAAATTACCCCCCACCCACCCCCCCCCCCAACAACCACAAAAACGATACATCAATCATAATTCCCCAGAATCCCCGCCCACGTACCCAGCCCTGGTACAATGCCCCTGACCTGTGACCAAAAACCCCTACTCTCAACCTAACACCTCCAGTGAAAATGCCGACATAACAAACACCACCAAATGTAATAAGTTATAAATCACACTACGAGTCTCGCCATACCCGCATCTCCCTACCACCTGAGTATGACCCCCCACCACACCCCAGAAACACCCACAAACCCCCCCAACCGGCCAACCTGTGACACCATCACAACCCCCCCCTTCATTCCACCGCTCATCCCAACCGACTCTCTCACCCTACCAGCCCCCCACATACATAAGAACCCAACACACCCTCCAACGCCTCTTTGAGTCGTTGCTAATCAACAGTCCATAAGAAAAAAATATAACACATCACCAAAACACAAAAACACTATGTCTCACCATACACTCCTCCCTTAGTGACCGAAGGTCCAACAAAAAAATAGCTCAACCCCCCGAATAGCAAACTCTCCTCCCCCCCGCAACCCCCTCAACGCCCCCGAGACCCACACATCCCAATCAAGATCAAACCCCCTTCCAACCAATTCCTGCCCAATTTGACACTCACCCTAAACCCTACCTCCACACCCTCCCTCCATAACTCCCCCACCCACCCCACCACCCCCGACCCCCCGATACCCCACCACAACCCTAACCCAATTTAGTTCCTCCCAGTCAAACCAAACCCCACAAATGGACCAGACCTATATACTTCTTCATGACCAGGCTCCAGGGAGTACCCGCCTGACCTTCAGCACAAAAAAGGTGGAAGGGCCACAGTCTTAGGCCAAACCAATCATCATCCTGTTAACGGTCCCATTGACACAATCAACCAAGCTTTTGTTCAGTGGCACCGAAATGTATGAATTGCATCCTAGATCTTAGAACCTTGAATCAAGTCAAAGAGACATTTAAAGGATCTCAACATATCACATTCCCCACACCCTCCCCTACTGCCCCGCCCCCTGCACCCGGGATTCTCGCAGCCACACCCAGCCGCCCATTGCACCAAACTGAAATCGCCCCCGACACGCAATCTACTAACAGCAGCCAGAATTATTGCCGAAAGATTGATTTAGATACATCGCCCGGTCGGTCTAGAGTCATGTCTTACCCTACAACCAAAGACCCCTAACACCCCAGAAGATATAGTCAATAACACGAAACATCATCCATCGCGACTGAAGAGAGACACATATAAACTAACCACATGCCAGACATACATACATAGCAGTCAGGAACGGGCACACAGACTGGTGGCCTGAATCATGAGCTGAATGACAAGTAAGGACATCAGACAATGGAGGAGGTAAAAAAAATCTATAAAAAAGGAATCTGCCAAGCGTAATTAAAAATCCAAGTTTGCCAAGACAACATTAAGAATATATCAAAGCATTAAGTAATCATTTAAATATTCATGTAACCAGGGCTATAAGCCATATAAATCGTTGATCCAAGTTAAAAACTCTTTAGCCCAGAACCACTAAGAAGTTAATGGTCAATGAATCAAGACTTTCGACCATCATCCCAAACCTAGGCCATGCACGCAGAGGATGTATGTCCAAACCCCAAATGACATGAGAACTAACAAAAAAACAAAAGCTTAAACAAGAAATACCCGCACTGACCCATACGTTCCAACGAGAGCTAATAGACACAAGTGGAGGAGCATAAAACACCAATAGTAGAATATAATACATCCCTTGCCCCTGTGCTCCGATAGCCCCCCGAAACTCCATCACCCAACACACCCAACCATAAACACATGTTTGTGCTCACATATAGACGACGATCTCGATCTACAGTCGATCTGCAAAGGTATTTATTGGTAGATCCATTAAATAATAAAAAATTACACATACTAAACGAAAAACTACAAAAACTCCGGGCAAAGTGGAGAATTAAGTTGAAAACTCCGTTAATGCCTTTGGTGTTAGACAGAGATAACCGAGTTTTTTGGCGTTCCTCGTCGCACGCCACAGTACCCCCCTAAATTCCTCTATCACGAAGCCATAGGATTCATACTACCCTTAAAAACTGTTCGCCTGTGAGATGCTCGCGAGCAGCGAACATCCTCCACATCAGAGAGCAGCAAAGGGATCGGCGGGGACTCCACGCTCGAAAAACAACCAAACAGGACTAAACCAGACTAAATCAGGCTGAGACGGGGGTCAGTGCTTGTAAACTACGTCATTACTCTGAGTGTCTTCTATGACGTAAAAGTGCCGTTACCGGCGTCTGCCATCAAAGCTCCGCCCACTTCTCTGTGTTTTTTCCCAACGCAGGACCGGTCCTGTACACGAGACGCACATGAAATAGTCATTAATACGACAAGTGTAAGAATCACCCGCCTAATAGTGTGCATCCCCAACAAAACACCCCCTCTTCTTTTCCCACAAATTCAAACCCCCCCCCCCCTTCCATACCGCCTATGCCCATCCTCCCCGACCCTCATACCACAGTATGTAGATACCCAACCGACCATTAAACCATCCGCCCATCAGAACCATTGCCAGATAACGCACCCCACCTCTCCCGAGTCCTCCACTCTAACCCCCCTAAAACCTAGCCAGCTGGAAACCACCAATAATCCCGGACTAATCATCCCAGTCCTATTCAATTCCGTGCCACTTCATACCTCTAACACCACGGTACAAACCGCAACCCATAACAAAGTACATTTTGTAGAGATTAAGTAGCTAGAAATGTCACATGGCGTTTTTGCATGTACATAAACATACTTTGGTAGATATAAGAATATTGGTTTTGAAATATAGTGTCATTTGTCATATTATGTAGAAGGTACATACATAAAGTCCATGATCCTTTTATAAAGTATCTCGCATTCATCGCCCCGTATAGCTCCCCCGAATGCCATCATACACACCATTACAACCCAACATACCAGTGCTGAGTATTCAGATAAAAGCAGTAACACCATGAGACTCACGTCCATGTCAGCAGCATCCCCCAGCACTCGAATGCTACCCTAATTAACATCCTGTAATACGGTTCAGAATGGACTCGACTCGGACTTCAGATCCCCAACGAGGAACCAGGCCATGTTTCATACCAGGTTCGGTATGTCAATACCCCCGGCTCAGCAGGTCTAAGCTCCACCCTTTGGACTGCAAAAACCGCCCGCGAGGTATACAACTGGCACCAACACAACCCAGCTGTCCTTTCTATATACCCCCAAAGTTGGCTAAATAGTTTGAATACCGGGCAATTGTTTCTGGTGCAACTGGACAACCTATCTAACAACAGGTTCAAAAGGCACAAGGAAGCTTCTACCGCCCACACTTGAATCCTCCAGACTGTTGGAAGGTCCCCATCCATAACAAGCGGGAAAGGAATTAGAATGACATCCCTAGTCTTAAAGTGGGAGCAGTAAAATAAATTTTCAAGCAGAAAGAAGGGGCAAAATTATTGGAGAACCCATTCACACTTTCAGGCGACAGTGGATCAGTAGGTAGAGGATGTCCTTTGGGCCCTGATGGTCATGGGTTAGAAGCCATGGATATAATTAATTAACAGGATAGGTATTACATAGCTTGTAGCTGTAATAACACACGGTGCTCAGGGGGATTTTCTCGCGCGGTACTGGCAGACTGAACCATACTAAAGTTCCACGTGGGCCACCCATAAATTTTCCCCATAGACTCAAAGCATATTAAAACAGCTCAAACCTCAGCTGACAGAGAACCTACAGCCTTTCAAACTGAACGGAATAAATGAGTTGACAAAATATAAGTGTCCCTTGTACAATCCTAACTTTTTTTCTTCTGAAATCCCTTTGGTTTAGTTTAAATCCTCACTTTAAGTGCCACAAACACTGCTCTTCTGGCTCTCCGAGCACTAGACTCCCGCTTTGAGGAACTGCTCTGATTGGTCCAGTGCGCGGCCGAGCCCCTCTGTGCACGAGCGTGAGACCCGGTGTGAGACCGCACACACCGTGTTTGGCGCAACGCATTTATGGGAGATCAACCCACTGCGCAAACCGGGATAGGACCATACTATTCCCAGAAATACAGGCGATTTTCCCCATAGATCTAGCGAGTTTCCAGGCAACTTCCGCCGAATCTTTTCAGCCCACCTGCCGTCACTAAAAGCGCCACTGAGCACAACCATTCATTTGAAAAGGGCGCCATCTTGGAATCCGCCCCAGCCGACCCAAGACCGTACTACTGACTCCCCTGTATGTGTCCTGCTGTTTTGTTGTGACTTGGGCACACGTTGAACTCTCACTTTTCTGAAGCCCCCGCTGGAATAATCAAGGCACCTGTGGGACATGCCAACCTGCAGGAGTGATCATGAGGGGCTGGCGCTAATGTGTACTGAGGTGCAGCTCTGACTCCCCCCCCCCAGAAAGAAAACGGACGTACATAACTTTGAGTGTGCAAAAAAGTGCTTAATAAAAACCGGGCATTAAAATGGTTACTGAGATAGAATGGATTTCTTTTTCCATGTAAGTGAAAAGGAGCCAGAAATGAAAAGAAAGTCTATGAGCACTTTCCCATTTTGCACACAACCGGTAGTAATCCACCAACACCGTGTAATACACCACCTTCAATAATGCCAACTTCGCCTCATCCTCTTATCCTCTTTTGCCCCTCCCCCACTTCCCCCCTTCCACATCCCACCTTCCAGCGCCCCTCTCATCCCCTCAAACCCCCCCTTGCCCCCAAACAACCCACCCCGTCCACCCCCCCATCACACGACCCCCACATTCCTCGTTTCCACCGACCCCCCCCAATCAGGATCGCCCATATGGAGGGGGGTGGGCAATGTATAGCTCAGGATTCAGGGCATACCAAGCACCGGTCCCTACCCAATGGGCCGACACAAGACAGTCCCAACCAGTGACGTCATTCGACCCTTTGATAGAAACAGCCAGGTAGTATAATGGGCATCAGTAGCCGAGGGCCAGGAAGAGAGGTCCATATAAAGTGTATAGGAGCACATTTATGTGAACATTCTTTATCTGATTGTAAAGATAATTAAATGCAGATGTTAAACGTTGAATATCACTTGTCCTCGCGCGTTCTTGCATCGATTTTTGGATACTTTCCGTCAAAGGGAATTATGACTACATTTTGGTGAAACCCGACGTGATCGGGGCTGAGCGGGACAGAGAATAGCTCAGAATATAAGGCACTGGATTTGTGGGTTTGGGAAAAATCTCGACGTGTCACTTCAAAAAGGACGCTTCTAAGTAAGCGGATCACAGTTTTGGAAATCTGCACCATTGTTTTAAAATAGAAAAGAGAGATTTTGGGCTCGACAGATTGTCAAGCGTTGCCAGCGACCGACGTGACGGGGCGTTCTATCGGCACGCGAATAGAACAATAGTTCAAGGTTTAGACGTATAAAACCTTGGGGAATCATGGGTCCCTCCAAAGAAAACAGAGCATGAATGGGAAAAGGGAGGCACAGGATTTTATAAGTGCAAAAGATGCACACCTTCGTGCAGAGAGGGCACAAGGGAATTATTATAAAATAGGAATAGAATTAGATCGCTCTGTCAAGATACAGGGACCAGAAGTTCTAGTATACAAAAACTCAAATCCGCCCGGGTGTGAGGGTTAAAAGGTCACAATTAATATAAACAGAATAAAAAGCAATACAAACCCGCCAGATGTCAACAGGCAACACCTTAACATGCAACCATCTTCCCCCTTGCTATCCACAAGTAGCATACTACAACCTCGAAATCCATGTAGAGATCCCATACGAACATATCATTCAGGGAGTTTTTCAACTAGTCATATCAAATGTAGATGTTTGCTATAGTTACAGAGAATCAGAAAAAAACAAAAGATTCTGCTTAACCCTCCTTGATATCATTAAACCTGTAGCCAATGGTAATGAGAATCCATTAACAGACGACATACCTCACCCCATACCCGATACTAAATCCCTATCGCCCCCCAAAAAACCACATCAAACGGCCCCACTGACCGAGACACAGCTCGCCATACATAGACGACCCTGCATCCAAAGAACGGGAGGCCCCACCCCTCCCTCGGTTCATTTCCTCACACTCCGTTCCCCCATCTCTCTCTCTCTCCCCCTTCCCTCTCGATCGTCTTCTTTGTCGGACCGGGGGATCTCCGGTCCGCTACACGTCCTCACTCTCGCTCTCTCGAGAAGCCCTACAAATAAATACTCCCCAACCCAAACACCCCCTCACCATAGACCAGTCCTCATTCTACCACTTCACCCCTCCCAAATCTAACTCAACTCCCTCGTCCAACTAAACAAAAAGCCAGACACACCCCGTCTACACGTCCCCTAAAAAAAAAAACCCACATTATTATCACACCCCCCTGAATCTCCATCACAACTCTCTCCACCTACGCAAAATTCCCCCACTTTACAACTTCACTACTAAAGTCCATCCTCAAAGATTAAACGCTCCAGCAACCAAAACCCCATAACCACTACTCAACAAACCACTTTAAACAAAAATCCAATGACCAAGCCCTTCCCCCCGTATACCCACTAACAATTCCCCACTGGTCTCACTCCATCCCCAAACGCGCTAAACTCTCCCCACTAGTCCACCCTCCCCCCACATCCCTGACGCAAAATTCCACACACCTTCCAGCGGAGTCTTTAGTATTGTGGTAATCAGAGCCAGTCAACACAGGTGTGTGTGGATCCAAGCGCTGTATAACAAGCCTACAGATAATTTAGAGACACTGCTGTGGTCAGCCTCCAGACCGCTGCATTCGTAAATCCTAACCACACATGGATTCTATATCCTGGATGAGGGAGTTCAGCGTTAGCTCCGTTCTGCGTGGAATGACACTTAGCAGTCGATGACTATCCAGGACCAGGTGAAGAGCACGCTGCATACAGACATAGCAGCTTACAGCACGATCCCTTTCGCTTTCCCTTTTTAGCCTCCTCCGAAGGTTTTTAATTTTTTCCCGTTGCCTCAAGCCCATGACCATGAGTCGATCAGTGAAAAATGAGTAGCAAAAGCCTTAGCTCCATGGAGTATATGCAGCGCCTTAAGCCCCGTAAAGCAAGTCTTGGTCTTTCCAAGTCACGTGACCTTTTGGCAGACGGTCCTCTGCTCAAAACTTAATGGGCGGTATATCAAGAGGGGCAGCCCCGCGTCGTTAGCATTGCAAGTGTCAAGCCGCTGTATATTGGCCCAAGTATTCATATAAAATAACGTCATATGTTCCAACTCCGTTTAGTCACAAAGTCCGCGGTGTGACTTTAATCATTTGGTTTTGGTATGGTAATTAACAACAAACCCTTTTTTTGTGTTTCTTGTTTGTCCTGTTTTTTTCCAAAGACGTGAGAAAACTTCTGTCTGTTCATTTGGCCAAAAATTCCGACCCTGCCACAAACCACAACCGAGCATCATCATCATCATCACGTCTCCCCCTCTTCCCTGCGGGTCGCAGGGGGCAGCATCGGCTGCAGCAGCTAACAGAACTCTCGAAGAAGACTTCTCCTGCCTGTGCTTCTCACCGCCCCGCCCGCCCCTAAATACACACCGCTGAGATGTTGGTCCCATCCACAAACCGAAATGCTGTGCGGTAAAGCGAAGAATAGCCGCCAACCGCCCGGAAAAGCCAAACAGAGAAAATAAGAAGGTACCACGACAACATATGGGTGCGTCAGTTTAACGAAGAAGGAAAGTACATTATGAGGAAAAGATTATCGGAAGAAGAAAAAAGTTGATTGTTTGAAAGAAGAATACCTCCCAATATCTCCCTCTAACACTTCCGCCCCCTCCCGATCAATAAGCCCTCCTCCTCCCCCCTCGCCATTCGCGCCCCTCCCAATTCCACTCGCATCTGCCCCCCTCCCTAATCCCTCCTCACCATCTACCCCGCCCACCCAACCCCGTCCCTAAACTCAGATTGCCAGTCCACCCCATCGCCCCCCCTCCGTAAAGCTCACCCTACCGTGTCCCGCACCGCTCCCAGATCCCACAACCTTCCACAAACCCCACAAACGGCACGTGACCATACTGAACCAAACCCCACCGAAACTTCATCCATCCCTCCACCCTTCCCCTACGAACCCCAACTAATGCCACAATGCAGAAATTCCAGCTCCCAATTCTCAACTCACCTGCCGTACATCAAACAATGACGAGTCTCACACCAACAGATCCCCACGTACAAAAAACCCTAACACTCTCTCGGCTCCTAAACTGCCAACAATCAAGGAGATCCCGTTTAGATCCATCACAAATTTACACCCCAGCCTTAACAAGACGCCTCCTATAAACCCCCACCATGCCCCGATGTCCCTAAACACCAGAAACGTACCATACCCCCGCCATGCCCCGTAATCCACAGTTAGCACGTCCCTCTCCCCAACCTCAAAACCCAGTTCCGAAGCCAAAGATACCCCCCCTTAAATAACCTCCCCAACCCGAAATCCCCCCCATCAAACCCTCCTAATACATCCAAAAGTCAACCTTAATCACAATGTGAACATTTCCAGAACCCATCGAGTCACGCCGTATGTGCCCCACAGATCATTGTGTTGAAAACCCTGTGCAGTAGAATGGGCCAAAAAGAACATGAACAACGAAATTAATGACAATAATCTCATCCAAAACTTCACCCAACATCCCCCAAACGGCCCCAACATAACCTAGATGTCACACCCATAATTCCCTTTAAAACACATCTCCCAGCTAGGCCGTCACTAAGCACGACACATCAAACAAAGGTTCCAATACTGACACCACCATGACTTTAACAAATGATCCGACAACACTGAAATCCCACAAACCCAAAAACCGGACACCTCCCATGCAAACCCCCCCCACCCCTTTCCCCCCCAAACAAGCCGCTAGTCCATCTAAAAATAAAAAAATAGAACCTACCCCCTCCTCACCAACCCCCTACACTTTGTTCCCCCTATAATATCCCCTCGGCCGTCTACCCTTCCCCCTATTAAAACCCCCCGACCTAAAGGCCCATTCACAATCAACGTTCCCCACACACCCTCAAAACTGCCATAACCATCCTTCTCATTCCCCGTAATTCCACACACACCACTCACCATATCCCCGAATACAAATCCCATTGTCCCCCCACACCCCCCTAACACCAACCCTTCCAACAATTAAATACACAGCTATAAAATATATACATAACACATAAATATACATAAACCCACATAAAATGTATGCTTCCAGTACTCCCAATCACCACACCGAATTCCCAACCCCCTCCTGTCCCCCACCACACTACGTCCATATGATCTATTGTTCAGATCTGAGTAATCCATAGTCCAATCTTCTATTCCTCTTCGATCGTTCCCTTCTCCATCTCTACCCCCGCCTACGAACCATACCTCAAGTAAAACCCCAACAAAGAAAATAGACCCCCTCCACCTATAACCTACCAGCTCTCAACCCCCACCCCTCAAACCAATCACCCTTATTCCCCTTATCTACCCATTTCATCGTACCACAGCGCCCCTACCAGCATCTCACGACCACAGCTCATCAACCCAATCAGCCTTACCAGGTCTCCCCCCCCGACTTGTCGTGATATCCGGCCAGGGAAATGCTTCCAACCGCAGTGATCGGTCATTGTTCAGTGAGGACAACGTTTTGTGTTTCGCGTAATTCACATTTAAGGGAGTATAGTAAAATTGAAACATACATATATTTAATTCTTTATTAGGCTACAGCTCTCCCTTATGCCCACACACTTTTCTGTACAATGCAGTTATGTTTGCCCAATTAGATTTGATTGACAGGCTGCACCATGCGAAGAGAGGGAAGTGGGCGTTATCCTTGTGTTCTAATGTTCTTTTTCGGCCAGATAAAGATAAACTGCCCTGCTCAGGGAAAACAAAGTAGTATGGATCATAAGGAAATGGAGCCTCAATTTGGCACCAAGCCCACAAAATGAATTGAGGACGATCGGGAGGAACAACAGAAATGGAACAGTAATCTGACACACACACAGAAGCATGTTTTATACTTTTGGACCAACGACAACATAGGGGAGTATTGTATTGTCATAGGTGGTCATGGTCCTTACCTTCTAAATCATTAGAAAGAATTGTAAACTATATTTACAAGAACAAATAAAATAATAGAAAGGGCAGCCTAACAAAAAGCAAAATTGGAAATTATTAAGTAATTTTTCGGAGTTGCCAAAATGAAATAAAAATTTCTATATTGTCCATATGGGGTCTTTCTAAATTTAGTGTTGTGCAAATTTAAAAGGAGAAATAAATAGCGCTTATAACATCAAACAGATCTACTCTTTAAGATAATAGATAAAATCATACAATAATAGAAAGAATGAAATAGTCTGGGAGCAATAATGTCCTTGGATTCGAGGAGCTATAGGTTTTGAAAGGTCGCTATGAAGATGTTGTCATAATAAACCAATAGTAATAATAGTTTAGACAAGTGAATAAATCAAAATATTCTATTGTGGAAATAAGTATCACATAAGGTCAAAATGTTCTAATAACTAAAGTAAAAAGGATCAAATGGGAGTCAGATTTTAGATGTTTTACTGTTTTCACATCTGAGAGAGAACTGGTGCAGAGGTGTTATAAGAGTAGTATAAATGCAGACATAGAACGACAGGCTTTAACACAATTTTAAATCTAAAAAATGAGCTCAAATATAACAATGCTTGGACGCAGCCTCTGAGCTGCTCCATTGGGAGAACAGGTTAAATGTTATTGTTTTATTACAAACAGCAGATGTATTTACACATATTAAGTTGGGACAAGTCTTTAAACAGTTATCAAGCAGCGGACATAAGCCATGAATGTGCTTTTGGTTTATTACAAAATTAAATGCATAGCCTTTATAATCCGTAGAGAACTTTTATAAATAGTTAAAATCCCTTTCAGCAACTCTCTCAACAACAACAAACTGAGGAGGATGGAAAAGAGAAGAGCTGCCTTAAAGGCTATTAACTTATTTTTAAACGTTCTCTACCGATTATAAATGGCCTATCATTTAATTATTTAAATATACAAAAGCATCATTCCATGGCCTCTGTCCGCTGCTTATAACTGTTTAAAAGACTTGTCCCAAACCTTAATATGAGTAAATACACTCAGCTGTTTGTAATAAACAATAACATTTAAAACCTGTTACTCCAATTGGAGCAGCTCAGAGGCTGCTTCAGAGCAAGTAGGGGGGGTGTTATATTTTGAGCTAATTTTTAGATTTAAAAATTGTTTTAAAGCCTGTCGTTCTATGTCTGTCATTTTTAATACTACTCTCTAAAACACCTCTGCACCATTCCTACAGATGTGGAAAACAGAAAACATCTAAAATCTACTGTTCCATTTGATTCCTTTTACTTTTAGTTAATAGAACAATTTGACCTTATTGATGACTTTTTTTCCACAATAGAACTATTTTGATTATTCCCACTATCTATACTATAATACTATTGTTTATTCTGACACCTCTTTCCTAGCTACCTTTCCAACCTATAGCTCCTCGAATCCAATGACCCATATAGCTGCCCAGACTATTTCATATCTATACTATTATTGTATGATCTATATCTTAAAGAGTAGATCAGTTTGTGATGTTATAACTCTATTATTTTCTCCTTTTAAATTTGGCACAACATCTTAAATTTAGAATGACCCCCTATGGGACATATATAGATTTAATTTCATTTTGGTGCAACTCCCGAAAATTACTTAATAATTTTCCCATTTTTGCTTATTTATAGGCTGCCCCTTTTCTATTATTTATTTGTTCTTTGTAAATATATGTAATACACTTCTTTCTACTGATTTAGAAGGTTAAGACCATTGACCACCTATGCACAATACAATACTCCCCTCTGTTGGTCGTGTCCAAAGTATACAAACATGCATCTGTGTGTGTGTGAGATTACTGTTCCAATCCTTTGTTCCTCCTGATCGTCCTCATTCCATATTGTGGGCTTTGGGCCAAAGTATAGGCTCATTTCCTTATGAAACCATACTACTGTGTTAACCCTGAAGCAGGTGCAGTTTATCTATTCCCTGAAAAAGAAACAATAGAACACAAAAAAAAACGCCCACTTCCCTCTCTACCGCATGGTGCAGGAGCCTGTCAATCAATCTAATTGGGCAAAACATAACTGCATTGACAGACGGTGTGTGGCATCAGGGCAGAGGCTGTAGCCAAATACAGACATAACAATATGTATGTTTTCTAATTTATACTCACCGACTAAATGAGAATTACACCAACCAAAGTTGTCCTCTCTCCCAATGACCGCTCACTGCTGTTGGAGGACGAATCCCTGTCCGGACAAACAGCAGAGGGAAGGGGCCTTCCCAGTAACCTTCAGCAAGGTATTCATCTCAGAGTACTTTTCTCAAGGTACTTTTCTCAGAGTACTCATCCAGAGTACTCTCACTTTTAACACCTGTTCAATAAAGCTTTGTCATCTTGAATCTCTATACTTTACAAAAAACCGTATGCTGTTGACAAAAAATAATTTTAAAAAAACATTAACAGAAAACTTTTGTTACTCCATTCTCCTTTCAGCACATCCACCGTGGCCACGTCCTCATTTCACATCACACTCACATCCACATCACACAGGCCGGACTTAGTATTGGTCCCAGTTTGTAAGGTCAACTTAGTGTATTGACATGACCATCCAAACATATAACATACACAAACATATAACCTACACAAACATATAGACAACACAAGAGGCCTGTAATTTTAAACTTTGTTATATATTTTTATTCCAATGTCCAATTTACATTGTCCTCATGAGCTATTTTAATAGTTCAACTTTCAGAGCCTGCGAACATGCAAAGACTTTGAGAGATATTTTCCTAAAAAGGATCCATTTCAACTTTAGTGTTTAAAAAACCACTGGTTCTTTACACGGCTTGTCACAAAACTGTGTCCCCTATATTTTTAAAGAGCTCTTGATACTATAAAAAAAAAACTCATAGCACGTCGCAATAAAATGTTTTCTTCCCTTTTTTTTTTAAAGTCCAGTTTCGGATTCCTTAAAAATGTAGAATAAGTTTCAAACTTTTTATACTACACCTTTAGTTTCAGCGTTCATATGTGGAGAAAGACCATTGTTTTATGTGGTGTACTTGCGCAATCATGTCTCAGATAAACTGTCCAACCATTTTTATTATCAAAGGACATAATTGTCCTAAATGTTTCTAATTTAGCTATTTGAAGAGAAACATGTCATAAAAGATTTCATAAAAGTGTCCCTACATCCTGTTTTCAACCAGATGAACAGTGTTGCATCTATGTTAAATCAGAAATGATCCAATATCCACCTTTAGGCCAAAATTTCAGAAAAGCTTTAAATCATTTATTCAAACTTTAAATTGTCTGAAACAAACCATTTTGTACTAAATGCAACTCCATTAAAAGCTGCAGTCTCTTTGCTAAGCACCAGTTTTCAACTGTGCATGTGACTGTTCTTAAATGAGAAAACTAGCCACGGTTTCAGAGGTTGAAAAACACTGCTTTTAAATTCCGTAATTAACCAAGATCATGCAGTCAAAATCAAAAATCTCAACTTCTCCGCTCTATAACTTTAAATAATACTAGTTTCAATAATAGAGTCTCCTCTACTTTAAATATACTGCTGTTCTAAATCCCTTGGTGTCCTCATGCCTAAAAGCAAGAGTCTATTAAATATAAAAACCGATTGTCCAGTATTCTTTCAAGCAGCTAAATGTGGTTTATGAACGAAATGACCCTAGCTAAATGTGTAAATAATTTCTTAATATGGTCCTCTGTGCGTTTGTTGCCTGTCTGTATATTTTACCTTCTGTGTGTCTCTTTAGGCCAGCCACGTCTCAAAAGTCCGTTAATGTCTTTCTTTTACTCATGGCGTCTTTCATGTCTTTTGTCTTTTGATTATAAGACTGACTCGAGGCAAAGTTAGTTTGGATCTGTGCAGAAGTAACTGCTGGTGCCCTAAAAATTAAAGCAGATCCCCCACTCGAATAGGACGGCCAGCCTCTGACTTGGAGACTAGCCGCACTATTCTTCTCTTACAATTTATAGCTTACTGTAGTAATATTACCCTACACTTGTCTCGTGGAGCGAAAGAGCTGAAAGGGTGTAGAGATGACATTGTTTGATTTTACAGATGACATTGGGTGTTGGTATATAGCTTTTATCCATTGCAGACAATTTGGGCCAAAACCATATTGAGACAGAGCATGAAATAAATATGACCATTCTATCCGGTCGAAAGCTTTTTCAGCATCCAGTGACACAGCGATCACTGGGTGCTGAAAAGAACCTGCCCTATCCATTAATTGGAAAAGTCGCCTCATGTTATTGGACATCAGACGTCCTGGTATGAAACCAACTTGGTCTAGGTTCACTAAACTGGGAATTATTTTCTCCAAACGACTTGCCAAAATCTTGGCAAATAGTTTGTAGTCACTGTTGAGCAAGCTTATGGGCCTATAATTGTTTACCTGCAACTGGTCTTTGCCTGGTTTAGGAATTAATGATATAATGGCAGTTCTCATTGTTGGTGGCATACATTGTTTTTGTATTATATTATTGTATAGCACTGTTAGAAAGGGAGCCAATTCCTTGGAAAAGCATTTGTAAAATTCTGCTGTGTAGCCATCTTCTCCTGGAGCCTTGGAGTTAGACAAACAGTTAATAGTTTTAGTAACTTCAGTAATTGAGATAGGAGCTTCAATATTTTGGCTTTCATCTTGTTCCAAGGAGGGCAATAGGAGATTACAGAAAAACTTATCCAAGAGCTCCCTTTCTACGTTACATTCTGATTGATAAAGATTTGAATAATACTCCTTAAAAGTATTGTTAATTGCTTTATGATCTGTCACAAGGTTTCCTTCTGTATCCTTTATAGCATTTATTGTGTTTTTTTGTTCATTCTTTTTTAGTTGGTAAGCCAACATTTTTCCTGCCTATCACCACTTTCATAATAATCCTTTTTTAGTTTGTATTGCATAAAGGAAAATTCCTCATGTATCCTTTTTTGTGCCTCCATTCTTACTTTGAGTAGTTCTTGTTTCACCTCATTGTTGGACGGGTCAGTCATGTATTTTGTTTCGAGTTCTTTCAGTTTTTTCAAAGTTCCTTCTTTCATTTTGTTTCGCTCCTTATTTTTGTGAGAGGCATAGGAAATAATCCAACCTCGACATGTTACTTTAAAAGCCTCCCAAATAGTTTGAGTTGGAATTTCTGGAGTCAAATTGCATTTAAAGAAAAATGGTATGTTCTGAGATATTAATTTGAGAAATTCCTTATCTTTTAGCAAGGCATTGTTGAATCTCCAATGCTTGGATTTTGTAACAGGTGTGGTTGGACAGTATGTTAATGTGATAGGAGCGTGATCAGAAATTAGAATATTATGTATTGCCACATTAGTAATGTTTTCCACCAATGAATTTTGGACCAGGATATAATCTATTCTGGAATATGAATTATGCACTTTTGAACAGAATTAATACTGCCTCTCATTAGGGTTTTTTAAGCGCCAGGCATCCACTAACCCATGAGTGTCTAACAATTCAGTAAATGCTCTTGAGGATGCTTTATCTGCAGGTAGTGGATGACTTGAGCGATCCATAGAGGCATTGCACACTGCATTGAAATCTCCACCAATGATGTGTGAAGAATTTGTATATTTTATTAATTGCAAGTTGATTAGAGTTAAGAAGTTTGCTTGTGCAGTGTTGGGAGCATACAGATTCACCAACGCTGTTTTTTGGTTAGACATTTCCCCTGACACTATCAGCCATCTCCCCTCTTTGTCTCCATGTACATCAAACACCTTAAATTCTACTTTTTTTGAGATCAGTATGCAAACACCTTTAGAGCCACTAGTACCCGGAGAACAAAACAATTGGCCCACCCAGCGTTGTTTAAGTTTCATCGATTCTTCTTTAGTTAAGTGTGTTTCTTGTAACATCGCTATATCACACTCGATTGACTTTAGGTGAGCCAGAATTTTAGAGCGTTTTGCAACATTTTGGGCCCCATTTACATTCCACGATATTACTTTAGTTCCGTTTGTCATGATTTGTGGGAATAAAACATAATTGTGCTGTGACATTAGGGGAGGAACAAAAGGGAGACAAATAACATTTAAATCGTCTGCAACTGCGCAGACTCCATGTAATTACAAAGAAGATGAATATTTCCATCCTCCGTCCGTGGCAATTGATGTAGGCGCTGCGTGAACCCAAACAAAAAAATAACTTGCCCGCATATGGCTTTTGTCTTTGTAGGGTTTCTACAATTATTTAAATAAAATAAGCTTAACAATAGGCCTTCTCCTCACAACCGACAAAGTAAATGCTGTCTTGATATAGTTTAATGTAAGTATATTATTTGAAAACAAAACTTCTAACGTCAACAAATGTAGATGCATCGATTTCCAGTCACTTAGCTCATAGCTGGTAGGATGCCACCGCCTATGCGCGTCAGGTGGCTGAGTCTGGCACAGACGCGCGCGTCTTCTGCAGCAGTCGTGAGAGTCCCCGTCTAGCTTCTTCTGGAGTTTCAAAAATGCATTTCTTCCTATCGATGGTGGCGACCAGGCGAGCAGGGTAAAGTACGCCGACTCTTACACCTTGCTTCTTCAGCTCCTCAATAATCTCGTTGTACTCAGCCCGTTGTCTCCGAACCTCCGATGTCAGATCCTGGCGAATATAGAAGGGCTGACCGTCCCAGGAGAGTGATCCCTTCTTCTTAGCAGCCATCAGCAGTTTTAGTTTGTCTCTCCATCTCAGCAGGCGCATTACAACCATGCGCGGGGGGTCCTCTGGGTTCGGTCGCGGACGTAGAGCTCTGTGAGCCCTTTCCACCTCGGGAGTTGTATCGCTCTCCTCTAGGTCCAGAATGTATCGGAACAACCGATCCAGTAATCCCATCAGATTGTCCACCTCCATGCCTTCTTTAAGGCCAATTATTCTGATGTTGTTCATTCTGCTGCGCGCCTCCAGCATATCCACTCTAACAGCAAGTGTTGACACTTGTTTAAGCAGCGTTTGCACTGTGCAATTCTCCTCGTTGCGACTGTCTTCCAGGTCACTTATGCGCTTCTCCGCGGCCGTAACCCGATCGTTCATTTCTTTGAATTCTTTAGATATGGAATGAACGCTCGTGTTGATTTCTTCCAATTTTGCGTTCAAGTCTAGCTGATTTTTGTTAAAATTAGCGATCAGACACTTTGCCCAACCCGGCGTGTCCTCATCAGCCGCAGCTGTAGTAGACTTGCTCACATCCTTGGCACTCATTTCCAATTTTGAGCCTTGTTGTTTCTTTCTCCTGCTCCTGGTTTGGGGCATCCAGACATCAGACTTTACGCACAGCTTTCCGCAAAGATCAGAACTGTTTGTTTAATTGCTTAATTAAGATTTTGCGGGCGAGTTAGTTCACGACTCACACTAAGACGCCATATTCACCTTCCGTGACCACGTGACCAAAATCATCAAAAAACATCATTATTGTTAATTAAAATCCACTATACAATCCCAAGAACTATTTACAATAATATATTTGGTAAAAACGTATTGTATTTTGATGTGTAATATTTTAATAGTAAAATGTGTAAGTCTAAATACAATATTGTAATTGTTTTCAATATTGTAATTATGCAAATTAGGTATTCAATTGAATTGCACTGTCTGGAGAACTGGAGACGAGAACGAGACCGAGCACATGAGAGTCCACTACCAGTTTGTTGTATCTTCTCATCAGCAGAAGATGGGGTTTCCCGCACAAACCAGTATAGTTGTTGGAGAAGGAATGCACTCTGAGTTATGTATTAAAGAAAGAGTTTAATGACATAATCAGAATACATCAAATCCAATTCAGGCTTAGCTTTCAGCCCGGGTCAGCTCAGAGATGGCGTGACTGACTGACCAAGAACACACCGCGGACTAGGATATTATAGATTGGAGACGAAGTCATAAGACACAGTCACAAGATGCAGAAAAAGCAAACCATACATTTAAGGACAGCCATGTGCATTGTCCTAACATTAGTGTTGCTCACACGTCTACCTCATGACTGGTCAGCTGCTTCTACCATTTTGACCCAACACATTTTGAAGATACATGCTTTATATGTAGAAGTTATAATAGCAGACACTACATATTCCCCCTTTTGATCGAGCACATGCTTGATCACTAAATTAAATTATACCTGTCTCCTTACTGTGAGTATGAGAGCAAAAACCAACCTCATATTAGCTTAGTGGAAAAATTTTCTCATAGCCCCAACATCTCAATATTAATTTGTCTTCATGTGTTTTCGTTGACGACTACAAACCTTGCACTCACAGCCTCGAAGCTCACATCACTAAAGATATTCAGTGGGGGGGATTGGATTTAATCCAATCAAAAATATTCAGCATTGACTCCAATGCTCAACTAAATCAACTTCATATTAAACTAAACTATTCCTAAAGTTTAAATCTAGGAATTTAAGAATCACTCTTAAACTCTGAGGGAGTTCAGTTCCTTTAACAACAATTTAGTAAGTAACTGTGTTCCAATTACAGTCAGTAAATTTCAGTATTCTAAATGTAAAATAAGTATTCTAAACTATCAATCTAATCATTATTTAATCCTTTATCCCCAACAATGAACATCACCTGCAAATAGAAAAAAACACCAAAAGAATATAAGATCACACAATAGTATTAAGACAAAATCTTCTTCCATCTTCTGTTGATCTCAGTCCACACCAGGGGTGCTCACACTTTTTCAGCATGCGAGCTACTTATAAAAGGATCAAGTCAAAATGATCTACCTACTACAAAAATGCAAATCATATATTTATTTCAAAAAATATTCTTTATACCTACAATGTATGTTTATGTACATGCAAAACCGCATGAGCCAATATAGCACAACACAACACAATTACCTATGTACATTTTTTGTCATTACCCGAGTTTACTCTGATGACTTGCACTGAATTGAATCGGCCAGGGAGATAATAGTCCGGAAAATTGGTGGCAACTCGCTGACAAGTTTGTCGTGGTTTAGCTTTCCTGCACTGAGCGCGGTTGTTTGCGCATGTGCAGTCACCTAAGTGTCAGTAAAACATTACTGAGTAAAACACAGATGTCATTTGACTGTGGTGCCATGTCCATGTGCCATGCCTGTTTTTTTTAAATCCAAATATTTCCCCTCCTCAGTTTATAAAATAATTTGCATCCACACATCTGCGTTATCAATCACATTCGTAACATTCCAAACATGTGCGTCTCTTACGTCCTGTCCTGCGTTGGGGAAAAACACAGAAGTGGGCGGAGCTTTGATGCAGACGCCGGTAACGGCACTTTTACAGTCATAGAAGACACTCAGAGTAAAGACGTATGTTTACAAGCACTGACCCCGTCCTCAGCCCTGGTTTAGTCCTGGTTTAGTCCTGGTTTGGTTGTTTTCGAGCGTGAGTCCCCGCGATCACTTTGCTGCTCTCTGACGTGGAGCGCTGTTGCGAGCATCTCACAGCGAACAGTTTTTAAGGTAGTATGATCCATGCTTCAGTGATCAGAGGAATTTAGGGGGGTACTGTGGCGTGCGAGAACGCAAAACTCCGGTTATCTCTGTCTACACACAAATGCATTAACGGAGTTTTCAAAAATCTCCACTTTGCCCGGAGTTTTTTGTATATATTCGTTTAGAATGTGTAATTTTTTCATTTATTTAATGCGATCTACCAATACTACCTTTGCGATCGACTGGTAGATCGCGATCGACGTATTGAGCACCCCTGGTCCACACGATACTTTCTCCTGATGAATCCAGTCTCTGCATCAGAGCTCTTTAAACCCCTGATTGTCATCAATGTCCAACTGTCCACTGTCCAGTGTCCATTAATCATCACCATGATGTCCTCCTGAAAACACAGAAAACCCAACCAGTATCTGGAACTCCAAATCAACATAATCATATGAGCATAAAATATAAAGAAAAGAAAAGAGTGTATTAAAAAGAAAAGTATTACGAATATAATAAGCATAATAAAAGTGATATATTAAAGTATAATAAAACAAACAAACATGAAAGATAAAAGTATTATAATTGGTTAATAACAGGGTATTCCCCCTTTGGATTCAACACCTCTGTTTAATCCTACATATGTCAGTCCATGTGTCCCAGTCAATAGTAACTATTTAAGTCAAGTATTTACCAATTCTAGTGTAACCTGTGTTCAAATTATCCTTCTGTAATTGTCAAAGCATCAATAACATCAGTCCTATTGTCATATTAGTCTCAATCTTATTAATCTATTGTCAAAATTGGAACTAGAAACTTGCAATGGCTGAAGCCATTGCGATTGACTGCGGAACAGATCTAATGTGGAAATCTGCTAAAAAAAATCCTTGAAATCCTTTAAAAGGCCTTGAAACTGTTAAAATACTTGATAGATATTTGAAACTCCTGAAGTCCTTGAAATTGTTGAAACCTTTAAACTCCTGAAATCCTTGAAACTGTTGAAACATTGAAACTCCTGAAATCCTTGAAACTTTTTTTAAACCTGGAAACTGTTGAAAGTGTGGAAACTCCTGAAATCCTTGAACCTCCTGATATCCTTGAAACTGGTTAAATTCTTAAACAGTTGAAATCCTTGAAACTACTGAATGTATTGAAAGTGTCCTTGAAACTGAAAAATCCCCTCACCGCTGAAACAATTTGGTTCCTGTAACTAAGGAAACCTGGTCTGTGGTCATTATCTGGTGGTGGTCTGAGTCTTCGTTTGGGTCTTGGTCTGGTGGTATAATGCAACCTATTAGGTTGCATTATACTGGTTTACATGGAAAAATCCCTATTAGGTTGCATTATACTGGTTTACATGGAAAAATCCCTATTAGGTTTATATGCATTATACTGGTTTACATGGAAAAATCCCTATTAAGTTGCATTATACTGGTTTACATGGAAAAATCTCTATTAAAAACCCCTATTAAGTTCCATTATACTGGTTTACATGTAAAAACCCCTATTAAGTTCCATTATACTGGTTTACATGTAAAAACCCTATTAAGTTGCATTATACTGGTTTACATGGAAAAATCCCTATTAAGTTGCATAATACTGGTTTACATGGAAAAATCCCCATTAAGTTGCATTATACTGGTTTACATGAAAAAAACCCTATTAAGTTGCATTATACTGGTTTACAAGGAAAAATCCCTATTAAGTTGCATTATACTGGTTTACATGGAAAAATCCCTATTAAGTTGCATAATACTGGTTTACATGGAAAAATCCCCATTAAGTTGCATTATACTGGTTTACATGTAAAAAACCCTATTAAGTTGCATTATACTGGTTTACATGGAAAAATCCCTATTAAGTTGCATTGTACTGGTTTACATGGAAAAAACCCTATTAAGTTGCCATTATACTGGTTTACATGGAAAAAAAAACCTATTAAGTTGCATTATACTGGTTTACATGGAAAAAACCCTATTAAGTTGCATTATACTGGTTTTACATGTAAAAACCCCTATTAAGTTGCATTATACTGGTTTACATGGAAAAATCCCCATTAAGTTGCATTATACTGGTTTTACATGAAAAAAACCCTATTAAGTTGCATTATACTGGTTTACATGGAAAAAAAAATCCCTATTAAGTTGCATAATACTGGTTTACATGGAAAAATCCCCATTAAGTTGCATTATACTGGTTTTTACATGTAAAAAACCCCTATTAAGTTGGCATTATACTGGTTTACATGGAAAAATCCCTATTAAGTTGCATTGTACTGGTTTACATGGAAAAACCCTATTAAGTTGCATTATACTGGTTTACATGGAAAAAACCCTATTAAGTTGCCATTATACTGGTTTACATGGAAAAAACCCTATTAAGTTGCATATATACTGGTTTACATGTAAAAACCCCTATTAAGTTGCATTATACTGGTTTACATGGAAAAATCCCCATTTAAGTTGCATTATATACTGGTTTTACATGAAAAAAAACCCTATTAAGTTGCATTATACTGGTTTACCATGAAAAAACCCTATTAAGTTGCATTATACTGGTTTACATGGAAAAATCCCTATTAAGTTGCATTAATACTGGTTTACATGGAAAAATCCCTATTAGGTTGCATGATTACACTGAAGTCCTTGAAACTGCTGAAGTCCTTGAAAAACTGCTGAAGTCCTTGAAACTGCTGAAGTCCTTGAAAACTGCTGAAGTCCTTGAAACTGTTGAAGTCCTTGAAACTCTTGAAATCTTGAAACTGCTGAAATCCTTGAAACTGTTGAATCCTTGAAACTGTTGAATCATTGAAACTGTAGAAATGTCTGAAAGAGCTGAAGTCCTATTAAAATGCATGGGCCTATTGGATTTTAAAACTATGAACCACATTTATTGTGTCCCTTAAAAAAAAAAAAATGCGCTTTTTTTATCCAAAACACAGTATTTCCCCAACCAGACCCCAGACTGGAAACTGAAACTCTTACAAGTTTAAGGGTAATATAATTTTTATTTCTGAATGCACATTATGACTTAGACTTTATAACTTCCATAGAGAATGTTTCTGGTCTATGGCATGTGTGTCAAAACTCCCAGGCCCTGGGCCAAAATCCTGCCAGCCAGACCTTTTTAGTGGCCCCTGAAATGATTTTACTTAACAGAACTCTGTAACAAGATAAAACTAATAGCATATTCTCCATTTGACCGTCCAGAGCTCTGTAGCCTGGTGGTCATGTGATCCAGGGTGGTAGGGGGGTTGGGGCCATGTGCTGGACGCCTGCTGATCCCATGACAGTGTCACTCTCTGTTATCAACTGGCAGATAAAGGCACTGGCTCTTAATGCAGTTCCAAGTGTTGACCGATTGCGACTCTCACTCTGTAAAGCCCCTGCTGCCCCGGAGGATCGGAATCAAAACTGTTCCAGACAAACAGAAAAACACTGCATTAAAACCACACTAACAGTTTATGACGTTTTATGTTTTGATTAACAATTGATTCATAAATATCAAATTTGTGATGCCAATTTCAGCTTTCTCGTAATGCACATTGACAACCACCAGCTTGCTCAAAGAGCATCACAGGCATACAAAGCACAGCAGGCACACCAGCCTCAAAAACACACAAAGTAAAAACTCACAAAAAAAAAAAAAAAATAAAAAAAAAAAAAAAAAAATTTGTTCAAAAGCCAAGGCGTAAAAATGGTGTGCCTCCACTGGGGACGTAGCAGAGGCTTCTTCGCGACCTGTGGACGTCCCATGGATCTATGATTGTGTTTCAAACCGTGTCAATGTTTCAGCCCTGTCTGTGTGAGGAACATTCCTGTGCAGCGGAGGCAGTGGGTACAGAGGACTCATGCGCAAAATCAAGAGATTAACTATTTTCTTCTGAAGTATTTGCGCTATCAAGAGCTATCAGAGAAGCTTCAGAGAGCTGTCATGGTGAGTTATCAGAAAGCTTATCAGAGAGCTGTCAGAGAGCTGTCAGGGAGCTATCAAGAGCTGTCAGGGAGCTGTCAGGAGTTTATCAGAGAGCTATACAGAGGAGCTGTCAGGGTGCTGTCAGCAGAGTTATCAGAAAGCTATCAGAGAAGCGTACAGGGAGCTATCAGAGGAGCTGTCCAGAGAGCTACTCAAGAGCCATCAGAGAGCTGTCATGAGCCTGTCAGGGATTTATCAAAATCTATCCGAGAGGCTGTCAGGGAGCTATCAGAGAGCTGTCAGAGGACTAATCAGAGAGCCATCCAGAGAGCTGCTCAGGGAGCTGTCAGGGAAGCTATCAGAGGAGCTGTCAGAGAGCTATCAGAGAGCTGTTCAAGAGAGCTGTCATGGGAGCTATCAGAGAGCTGTCAAGAGAGCTGTCAGAAGAGCTTCAGGGAGTTATGTCAAAAGCTATCAGAGAGCTGTCAGGGAGCTATCAGAGAGCTGTCAAGAGCTATATAGAACCCATACAGAGAGCTGTCAGGGAAGCTTTCAGGGAGTTAACAGAAAGCTATCAAGAGCTGTCAGGGAGCTATCAAGTGCAGTCAGAGAGCTATCAGAGAGCCATCGAGAGCTGTCCCCAGGGAGCTGTTCAGGGAGCTATCAGAAGCTGTCAGAGAGCTATCAGAGAGCTGTCAGGAGCTTACAGGGAGCTATCAGAGAGTTGTCAGATAGCATGTCAGGGAGCTGTCAGTGGATTATACAGAAAGCTAATCGAGAGCTGTCAAGGGACAATCAGTGAGCTGTCAGAGAGCTAGTCAAGAGCCATCAGAGAGCTGTCCAGGGAGCTGCCAGGGAGCTATCAGAGAGCTGTCAGAAGAGATAATCAGAGAGCCTGTTCTGAGAGCTGTCAGGAGCTATCAGAGAGCTGTCAGAGAGCTTCAGAGAGCTGTCGGGAGCTATCAGAGAGCTGTCAGAGAGCTGCTAGGGAGCTATCAGAGAGCGGTCCAGAGAGCTGTCAGAGAGCTGTCTGGAGCTATCCAGAGAGCGTCAGAGAGCTGTCAGGAGCTATCAGAGCGGTCAGAAAAGCTAACCCATAAGGAAAAAGTTACAGAGAGCTATCAGAGAACCACACGGAGCCTCACGGGGACACAAGACCCTCCACAACAGTCAACACAGACTAAACAGTGACTAACCAATGGGGCCAAACAGTGTGAACATGTGCCTCCACCTCCTTCTCCCCACACTGAAAACTAGAGATATCAAACTCTAGACAAACAAATGTATTTATTTCGGTTTTTTAAAAAAACCCGCCCAATAATTATATTGCGAAAAATAGACTGATATGAATCACTTATTTTGTTGATATAATTTTTCCGTAGCCAAGCGCCCAGCCCTACAACCATGGATGAATGATCATGGACCCGAGTTTACACATGGGAAGACACCGAGACACTGTGTAACATTTTGATTCCATACCAATCCATTTCCTTCATCATTCATCTGCAGACCCTTGGCCTCATTCTGTGGCATGTTTCACACATTTTAATCCCACTCTGCGCCTCACTCTAAGAAATGCCTGTCCTGCCAAACGATATGACTTTGTTCAATGGAGCTTTTCGCGAAAGTTCAAACCGGTGGTAGACCCGGCTGTTTGCTGCCGAGGGCCACAGCTGCTCTTCCACGACTTCATCAATACCAGCAACGCCCACCAAACCCAGTCACCCATAACCACCAGGACAGCAATTAAAAGCCGGAGACGCCGCACTTCCCGATCCTTCTGAAGGTCTGCAAACTTCTGAAGCCTGCAAGGCTGCATTGTCGCTAACGCACCTTCCCAAATGCATGCGTTTTTCTGAGGGTCGCTTCTGCTCACGTGTTGCTCGTAGCGCGTGGCCCCGGCTTGTCCCTCAGTCTGGCTGCCGCGTGGTCTGCTCCTCCTCCGCGTTCCCTGCACCTGCCTGTGGTTCGCATAATCCCCAAACTCGCTCTCCTCCTCTGCGTGCGGCTCTTCTGCGGGCTGCTCCGCGGGCCCCTCCACGGTTCCTCGTGCTGCTCGTTCCTCGGTGGTCTTGCTGCCAGCCTCGCAGACGTCACTGCTGTGCCGTGCTGTTCCTGCCCTCGATTGGCGGTGCCCCTGCGTTGTCCCGTGGCTTTCCACCAAGTCTCCTGTCATGTGAGTACAGTGAGCGTGCCGACCGCGGACAGTTTTAATAATCTAACCCGTAGTCCTAGTTTCAGCTTCCGGTTTTTGCCCCTAATCGCACTTGACTAGCAGAGGCTCAGTTTTCGCCCCGTGCTTGCGTCTGCAGGCTCCGTTTACACGTGTTTGAGCTAACGAGGGAAATGCACTTAAAATGGCAACAATCTCCAATGTCGGAGGGATAATAAGGAGGAGCAATGAGTGCATTAATTCAGATTCATGTTCTAGCCACTAGCAGTAAAACCACGTTTGAAAAAAAAAAAAAAAAAAAAAAAAACAAACTTTGCAAAGACACCCCATCGTGCACCAGACGGCACACGACACAAGCGCCTTGCACGGCGCCCATCTTACAAGCAATCAATCTCATTTACTCGCAAGTCACTATTGTTAAATGAATGTATTTAAATTTCGTCTATCTGCAGAGGAAAGAGGGGCCCAAGCATTTAAATAGCTAGGTCACTAGTAATTAAACTGGGTAACTAAACTGCAAGCAGTTGCAATTTCGAAAGTGCACAGAAAGAAAAAGGGCCCAAAGTGAATCTGCCAATGGGTTTGAAGTGGATTTGGCGCTAATGAACGCATGGAACATGATCGATCCACGCGTCTCTTCTGCTCTAGCCATAACCAAAGCAGCAAGATGGTCTCCAGGGACATCTGATTCTCGCATGGAATGTTTCTCGGATTCGGTTGATTTATTTCTCAGGCTCTTAAACAACCGTGGGGCATGGTTCTCTGACCGCCGCAGCGCGGTCCCTGCTCCGTGTCCTACTGATGCCTGATCCCGATGCTGCCTATTCCTGCTGCTGCCCGGTTCCTGCTGCCCTAGCTCCTGCTGCTCCTACTACTATAACAATGTGCCGCTTGCTGCTGTTTCCTGCCTTGCCGCTATCCGCAGGCTCCTAGCCGCACCTGTCTCTAAAAACTACGGCTTTCGGCTCTTCAGAACCCTTACGTATCCTGCTCACAGGAGACAAGCGGCTGCACGCTGGCGTGACACGTCTGTTGTTCTGAATGAATCGCATTGTGCGCTGCCTGCTTGCTGCTTCTGCTGCCGCTACTGCTTCATACTGCTCCAACCGGGCTTCCCCGTGCTGCTGCTCGCTTCTTTACTTGACACCTCTCTTTCTCACTGCGATCTCTTTTTATTACTGAACACTAAACAGCTTCACAATATTTCCAGCAGTCTGTGGCTTGGATACAGGATTATTGCTGTTATTACAACGATGCTGCAGCTGCTGCTTGCTGCTTCATGCTGCTACACCGTTAATGCTAGCACTAGCTGGCCAGCTGGCGCTTCATACTGCATCTGCTGCCCGTTCTGCTGCTGCTTCCATGTACTTTGACATCTCTCTTTCACTGGCAACTCTTTAACGGGAAACACTAAACAGCTACAACAATATTCTACTGCACTGGCTTTGATACAGGATTATGGCTGTTATTTATCTACGGATGGCTGCAAAACCGCTGCTGCTTCATACTGCTAATACTGCTGCACTGGCTAAATGTTTGCTGCTGCTGCTTCAATACTGCTAACTACTGCACTGCAGCTGCTTCATACGGCTACTGCTGCTGCTACTGCTGCTGCGCTTTCATGTACTTTGACATCTCTCTTCACTTCGCATTCTTTTACACTGAAACAACAAAACACTCAACCATATTCTTACTGCACTGGCTTTGATACAGGTTAATGGCTGTTATTATCTACGGATCGCTGCAACCGCTGCTGCCTTCATACTGCTACTGCTGCTGACTTGCTTCATACTGCAACTTGCTACAGCTGCTGCTGCTGCTTCATACTGCACTGCTAACTGCTGCTGCTTCATACGGCTAACTTTAAATGCTGCTGCTGCTATTTACTTTGCCATCTCTCTTCACTTCGCATCTCTTTTACTGAAACCCTGAACAGCTACAACATTCTACTGCTGTGGCTTTGAATACAGAACTAGTACTGTTATTTTCTCAGGACGCTGCTAGCTGCTGCTGCTGCTGCTACTGCTGCTGCCGCGGCTTGTGATACAGGCTTTGCCTGTTATAATCTGAGGCTACTGCTCGCGGCCGCTGCTGCTACGCGCTACTGCAACCCACTCTCTCATAAGCTTATCCTGCTTCTAATGGGATGCAGCCCGCTGAGTATGCCGCGCTGCGCCTGAATCGCAACCTATCTCCCTGGGTCGCTTCGGCGGTCCATGCTTCATCTCTCCAACTTAATCTTCCTGATCTAACTACAGCTGCAGCTGGGCCAAGTAGCTGCGCTGAGGCCGTCAATCGGACTCCTAATCAAGGCATCCATACATGGTTCTTCACTCTTCGATCACAGGCGTCCCCACCATGCCTGCCCATCCGGCAGCGGCTCTGAGCGGGCACTGAACTCCGGCTCATCTTCCAGTACAATGTCTGCCCCCTCGCAGCATCTTCTGCTCGCCTTCTGTGCTTCTCTGCATAAGCGTTTCACCACTGCCCTCACACAACCTTCGATGCGTCCGAGATCACCGCTTTCCGTCCCTATTCTACTGCCAAATTATCTACTCTCCAACCCAGATTTCAAGCGTAAGGGCGCTGCAACAGCAATGGCCCCTCTCAAGCGCGGTGTGTCCTCCTGTCCCTTCAGGTCTCTGCTTCTACTCGACCTGCCCCTTCCCGTGGGTTTTTTTGGGGATTCTTCCAGGACAGTGGTTCGCCGGCCGTGGCCCGCTACCGATCCACCGGAGCAATTTCCTCAGCCCTACCCGATTCCAATCCCAGTGGTCGTGGGCCTGCGCGCTGCGGAAAATCACACGTGGCAGAGAAAGAGGGATCTCTGACAGCGTGATTCATTCTCGGCCGTAGTGGAAGCATAAAACAACGGTCGCTCTTCTCAACCCAACATAATGTCCCCCTGAGGACCCTCTTCTCTTTCTTCGTTTTTAAATCTGACTTGTGTGTGTATTATTTTCATCTGTATGTTTCTTTTTTCTTTTCTTTTTTTATGTGAAGCGGTTTGTGATTCTGCTCTGTGAAGGCGCTATACAAATACACCTGGCTTACTTACTTAATGTGTCACCATATTTTTCTCCGTCAATCTGTGGCAGACCCTGCGCTGCGTTAGCTTTGTCTCATTCACCTCTGGCAAAGCAATGTATTCCTGCATTAACTTTGTGCATAAAGCCCCATAAACGCAGCGATGGCAGAGATATGGCAAAGCGCTGTGGGAACGGGCTCACAGGCAGCGGCTCTTTGGGAAGCGCGCAGCAGGTGCCACAGAGGTCCCACCGCACTCGCCATATGTGGTGCAACTTTTGAAGTTTCTTTGTGATATCGCAGACTCATACACATCCTTTCTCTCACACAGAGATCGCTCCATTGCATTCACAAGATGTCGCTGACGCTAGACCCGGTTGATGAGAGTCACCACTGAGATATTAATATTTATTCATTTATTTCTAAAAATATGAGTGCTGCAGTGGGTCCGGACACTATGGAAAAACGCGTATATATAATATAGCAGGGTTTTTTTTGTTCAATCTGGAGGGACTCTAATATAAACCGTGGCACAGGTGCAATCGCCGCAGCCTTGTCTTCATTTCTCGACAGTCTCTCTCTCTCCGGGTGGGACTCTGAGGAGCACAGGGCCTGGCCTCCTGCTGGTGCCTGCAGCGTTTCAGATTTTCCTGAAACAGTCTTCCTGAAAATGTGAGACAGGCTTCTACTCTGACCGTGTTCAAACCCAGGTTAAAACAACTGAAGGATTGTGTCTTCATTCTTTTTAATGTACTGTGATAATGTATTATTTGAATGCCTTGCCTTGGTCTCTTTCCGGTCTCAGACCAGTCTCATTCATCGCATGTTTAGTTTTTTTGTTCTGGGGTTTGTTGAATGTGTAAAATATAATAAATGCAACATTTGAACTCTCTCTGTGTCGTTAATCACCTTTAATGACCTGAACCTTGGATCCTGTGCTGAAATCCTTTGTTCGTCAACAATAAACGATGAGATCAGCGTGGTACATCTTAACGCTGCTTTAACCTTTTCCACTCCATCCCTGAGCTCTCTGGAGTGCTCCTTGGCCTTCATGATGTTGTTTAGTGACCTACACACTCCGACCACAGCTCTGAGGCCCTCACAGAGCAGCTGGGTTAATACTGAGAGTAGATCACACACAGAAGGTCATAGGCAAGGTTAATGCACCCATAAAAGCTGTATGAAAACTTGTGAACGCCCATTTTTAGGGTTAGGGTTAGAATAATACCAGAATAATTAATATTGCCTGGCCTGCCAAACGATATGCTTTTTCAAAGACAAATAGTCTGGGAACGAGCTTGATCTCAGCGAATTCCCGGTGGGCGTGGTTGACAGACTGCATCAACCAATTAGATGCACACAGGATATGACGCAGCAACTAGCGGCACCCAAGCCGTTTCAGTAAACACAAAACAAGGGATGGCGGCATGTCAGCTAGTGCAAATGTAAACGACTGCTGTCAATTTTGTAACAAAAACTTAAAGATACGAGGAGTTATTAGCAACTCAAAGGTGAAAGGAAGTCCCGCCTCTCGGTGCGTGATTGGACCGATGTGGGTAAAATCGTGAAATGATAGGCTAGGAAGAGGTGTCCAGACGGTTCTTCTTTTGAACAGAAAGGAGGAGTGTCTGGCAGGCCAGGCAATAATTAATATATACAGTCTATGGTAGCACTACAGCCTGCAGGCGGGCTCTATGCCACTTTCTCTCTTCCTCATTTTCTATTGGTTGTTCGTCCCGTCAATCACCCAATAAAAGGGACGGGTCTTCTTTCACTCGTCCTCTAACCTCACTCTCCTGCTTCCGGTTGCAGTGTTTACGTCGCTGTTCCCACTCTTAGGTAGAATCCGAAAGTTAAATGTGAGATATTTGTTTTATGGAGCACTGAGTGTTAAATATTGTGGTTCAGTGCTGCTGCCATGGGTCCACTTGTGTTGCCGTGTACTGCCCGTGGTGCTGGCTGTCAACCCAGCTCATGTGTGTGAGCGGCTACAGCGCTAACCTAGGTTTTAGAAAAATTTGTGATTAGTTATATTTATTTAGATGAATGTACTTTTAGATTGACGCCATGGAGCCATACGGTGCACTGTCGCCGCCTTGCCTTACCCAGATTCCTGTGACTAAGTTACCTGCTGTCCCAGAGCAACCATCGGATAGCAGAATCATGTTGCAGCGACCAGAATCATGTTACAGTGACCAGAATCATGTTGCAATGACCAGAATCATGTTACAATGACCAGAATCATGTTGCAGTGACCAGAATCATGTTGCAGTGACCAGAATCATGTTGCAATGACCAGAATCATGTTGCACTGACCAGAATCATGTTGCACTGACCAGAATCATGTTACAGTGACCAGAATCATGTTACAGTGACCAGAATCATGTTGCAGTGACCAGAATCATGTTGCAATGACCAGAATCATGTTGCACTGACCAGAATCATGTTGCACTGACCAGAATCATGTTACAGTGACCAGAATCATGTTGCAGTGACCAGAATCATGTTGCAATGACCAGAATCATGTTGCACTGACCAGAATCATGTTGCACTGACCAGAATCATGTTACAGTGACCAGAATCATGTTACAGTGACCAGAATCATGTTGCACTGACCAGAATCATGTTGCACTGACCAGAATCATGTTACAGTGACCAGAATCATGTTGCAGTGACCAGAATCATGTTGCAATGACCAGAATCATGTTGCACTGACCAGAATCATGTTGCACTGACCAGAATCATGTTACAGTGACCAGAATCATGTTACAGTGACCAGAATCATGTTGCACTGACCAGAATCATGTTACAGTGACCAGAATCATGTTGCAGTGACCAGAATCATGTTACAGTGACCAGAATCATGTTACAGTGACCAGAATCATGTTGCACTGACCAGAATCATGTTACAGTGACCAGAATCATGTTAATAAATGTACTGATTTTTGTAACCTCGGTATCAGCCTCTGTGTTATCACAACGGACCCACGTCCTAAATTATAAATAAATGTGGATCCAGATAAATAATATCCACCACACCCTCCGGAATACCACACATGTATTATTAGGCCCGAGCCCAGAACGGGGAAAGGGCCTATTGTTTTTTCTCGAGAGATGTCAAATTCTGCACTTTGAGCCTTAATTTCACCCCCTGAACATGCATGAAAAGTTGTAAAATTTTGCCCAAACATCAGACCTGGTGAAAAATTTGATATTTGGGTGTTTATTTTTATGGGACTCAAAAAATGCCAGAACAGCGCCACCTACAACAGTCAATGGGAGTTTCAGAGGTCAAGTTTGTCGTAGAGCCATGAAATTCGGTACACATGTTCCTCAAGTCAAGATACGACCGAAATGTTACCATGGCTCCGCCCTCTGACAAACAGGAAGCCCATAAATTTCACTGCAAAATGGAAAAATGATCCGCAATCATTTTCATACATGTCGGTTGGAAAGCGACTCCTCCTCGGCCGTTTCACCGATTGGCCTCCATATCACTCCACATTGTCTAAACACATGTACCATCAAAATGACCTCAGGGATTTTTGATCAGTGAAACATTGTTTTAGCAGCGGAGCGGCAAAATGTGAGTGTTTATTGGCCGTTTTTCACAACCTTCTATTTGCTCCCGTTTACACATACAGTACAAATTCCGATTTGCACGAAACTTGAATCCATGGTTCAACTCTAGGGTCTAGGTCATTTGAAAGTGAAATAATTGAACTTGGATCATTAGCGCCCCCTAGAGATGGGGTCAAAGTTATTAGTATGGGAGCGTTTCGAGGTCAAGTTTGTCGTACAGGCATGAAATTTGGTACACATGTTCCTCATCTCAAGAAATGAAATAAAAGTTATTATGGCCCCGCCCCCTGACAAACAGGAAGCCCATTAATTTCACTTCAAAATGGACAATTGAAAAATTATCCTTTTCACACGTGTTGGTTGGAAAGTGACTCCTCCTTGGCCGTTTCACCGATTCGTCTCAAAATTGCTCCACATCGTCGAAACACATATACCATCATTTTGATTTCACAGACTTTTGATCAGTAAAACGTTGTTTGAGCAGCGGAGCGCCAAAAAGTGCCGTATTTTTTTTTCCGTTTTTGATAATAGAAAAATTGTTTCCGTTTGCACAAACAAAGTCTGATTTGCACAAAACTTGAATCCATGGTTCAACTCTTGGTTCTAGGTCATTTGAAAGCAAAAATTTTGAAATTGGCTCTATAGTGCCACCTACAACAGCCAATTTTAAAAATGGGAGGGGTTTGAGGTCAAAATTGTTGTAGAACCATGTAATTTGGTACACATGTTCCTCAAGTCAAGACATGGACATTTTTTTATTATGGCCAAGCCCTCTGACAAACAGGAAGCCCATACGTTTCACTGCAAAATGGAAAAAGGAAAACCAATCATTTTCATACATGTCAGTTGGAAAGCGACTCCTCCTCGGCCGTTTCACCGATTGGCCTCAAAATTACTCCAAATTATCTCAACACGTGTACCTTCAAAATGACCTCAGGGAATTTTGATCAGTGAAACGTTGTCTGAGCAGCCGAGCGGCAAAATTTTGGCCGTTTTTGACAACATTTTTTTTTTCCCGTTTGCACAAACAAAGCCTGATTTGCATTAAAGGTCCTATATCACGCTTTTTTTCATGTTTCACACTCAATCCTATACACATGTGTGATATTAATGTGTATGATACACCACACAACAATCAAAGCTTGTGAGATTAGAGCCATCTCTTGTATAGAGGTGACGTCACCTCGACTCAAACGAGCTGATCCAGAGAAGAGTCTGCTCCTCTGCCTGTGAGCCCGCCTCCCCCCGCCCGCACGCTGACGTAGTGTGGCGGGAGCCGTGGTAGAACAATGAAAATTCAGCAACGCCACCCAGGGTAATGGTCCTGGGACCGGACGGTTTTGATTTAATCTTTTTGCTTTCAGAAGGCCGCACTAGGTTAGGACAATAAAGGAGGTGAATTTTTATTACAAAGATAAGTTTTATTTAATAAATACAAAAATTGAAATAGGCCTAATATTATTTTAAAATGGTAAACAACCGTCATACAGTACACCTTTAACAATAAACAATGTACACAGTGCTACTTGAGTAGTGGGGGACAGCACCTTTAAATAAACATAAATCAAATAGCTTGTGAAAATAGGCAAACATCACAACAGAAGCAAAAATAAAATGAGACACAGCAAATCATGCACAATAAGGTAAATACACACAGAAAACAGGCAAAGGAAAATAACGTGCAAGCGACAAAAACAAACAAGCATGCAGGAGCAGACATGCGGACAAACTACCCTGATTCCTTGTAGTCTTTGCCTACAAAAAAAACAATGTTAAATTGTTCGGTGCGAGTCCACCCCCACCTATGCACGCACTAAGCACGCGCTGAAGCAGCCCAGGGGTGCGGAATGGGACTGGAGCGCTTTTACGCACGAGAGAATGTGGACAACACAGAGGGACAAAACAACGGCCTCCTTTAACAGGAGGTGGCGGCTCCAACGTGGGCCACGCACGCTGTGCGCCTCGTGCCTAGAAAGGAAAACACGAGCGTAAACTACTAACTAAGGATTAGCCCTGCAGTGGTAAAGCTTTGGACCTCTTACCTGCCGGTGACAGTGCGCGCACCCGCAGGCAGCAGGAGGAGGGGGAGAGACGTGGGGGAATCACGGCAAAGTCCCACAACGGCCCCAGACCTAAGGAAATTTTGATGTCAGCCCGGGCCAAGCCCAAAATTCAGCGAGACAATGGACGCACTTACCCAGAGAAGGGCCTGGAGCGCACGACGCGTGCACCACGCACGCACTCCCAAGGAGAAGGAGGAAGACCACGCGCGCCAGGCCAGACCGTAGTCCTGGACCTAAGACAACCAACATTTAAGAAGGGCTGGCACACAGCGTGCACCAGAAGAGGCTTGTTAAAACTAACCTGGATGATAATGCGTAGAAGCGCAGGGCTCGGAAAGTTAAGGCCCGAACCAGGTGTTGCGGGAGGCCACAGCACGCCGCCACCACAATGCCCACCCACATTAACGTGAACCTGGCCCCCCATCATACTCAAAATTTTATAAAAAATATGTCAATCGTTTGTGCTACGTCTGTGCTGTTTTGTGCTGTAAATTTTTTTGTTTGTGCAGTTATCGTTTTTGAGATATTGAGGATTCTTTTATAGGTCAATCTGAGGTCACCCAGCCCCTCATTTTTCTAAAAAATGCTCCAAAATGGACGAAAATAGTGTCAATCGTTTGTGCTACGTTTGTGCTGTTTTGTGCTGTAAATTTTTTTGTTTGTGCAGTTATCGTTTTTGAGATATTGAGGATTCTTTTATAGGTCAATCTGAGGTCACCCAGCCCCTCATTTTTCTAAAAAATGCTCCAAAATGGACGAAAATAGTGTCATTCGTTTGTGCTACGTTTGTGCTGGTTTGTGCTGTAAAAATGTATGTTTGTGCTGTTATCGTTTTTAAGATATTAATAATAGCATTTTTAGACGATGACGTCATCATACTCTTTCGAAAATGCGCAGAACTGATATAGGCTGGGCCGCGCCTGCAGATGACAGCACAAGCCAACATAAACGAAGCCAAAAGGATAGACACCATTCTCAGTCAGTTCTGCGCATTTTCGAAAGAGTATGATGACGTCATCGTCTAATAATGCAATTATTAATATCTTAAAAACGATAACAGCACAAATGTAATTTTTTACAGCACAAACCAGCACAAACGTAGCACAAACGAATGACACTATTTTCGTCCATTTTGGAGCATTTTTTAGCAAAATGAGGGGCTGGGTGACCTCAGATTGACCTATAAAAGAATCCTCAATATCTCAAAAACGATAACAGCACAAACAAAATTGTTTACAGCACAAAACAGCACAAACGTAGCACAAACGATTGACATATTTTTTATAAAATTTTGAGTATGATGGGGGGCCAGGTTCACGTTAATCCCACTCAAGCTGGTGTGTGTATGAGCGCGCGCCGTGCGCGTAACCGGCTTTCAACGCTACGTCGGTGCCACCCACAATCCATCTTAAAAGGCAGCCTACACCAACCTGCCACAGTAGCATCACGCTTTTGTCGTTTATCACCTGTACTTAGTAATTTCATACATAAGAATAAACTTTTTCCAACAATGACAATCCGTCACATCGAGCCCTATGTCCTCGATGCACAATCAGACCCTAGTTATTTAGTTTACAGAAGTATACAGCGAGTTAGCGTCACTACTCACAGATCGAGGGGGTCCGAGTTACGTCTTTTACCGTGGGAATAACGTGTTTCCAGATCAGCTTTTGAGTAAGTCCAGTTCCATTGTCCCTGTAGTTCTGGAACAGTCTCAGTGAAGTGTCGCAGATGAACCGGTTTATAATATATCCATGAGATGAACAGATGAAAAAAGTCGAGCCGCTTTCTTCCTCTTAGGGCCAAATAGTGTGTCACATATTTACACCATAACACACTTCATTCAAGTTGACGTGATCCTAACACTTTTAGTTTCTGACAAAAGCATAAAAACAGCAGCTCTATGTGGCGTCCGCGAGACCAGACCACAGACGCTGGACTCGGGAGCCGGAGCCTGTGCGCTCTGATTCGCTGTTTTGATCCGTCAATCACCTCCCGCCGGCTTTTAATTTTTTTTTATTTTATTATTTTTGACAAAAAACAGCATACTAATTGTGTATTATTTACCCCGTTTTGACAAAAGTATTTAACAACTATTTTAAATACAAAGCAAACGGGGTCATGCGCGTCATCAGTGTGGTTTTCGTCACTGAAGTGGACCCGAGCGTTTCTGTGCCTCACGCTGGGGAAGGAGACACATAGCTCTCTTACAAAAGATTGACAGAATCAATGAATAAACTACTGTGGGCTTGTGTATGAAGGCCAAATAGCATTGTAATCATGTTTAAAGCAGAGAAAAGTCAAAAACAATGATATGGGCCCTTTAAACTTGAATCCATTGTTCAACTCCAGGGTTTAGGTCAGGTGAAAGTGAAATATTTAAAATTGGCCCATTAGCGCCCCCTACAGACTGAGTCAAAGTTTACATGTGGAGCCAAACCAGTTCTACTGATCATATTCATTACAATTTGACTAACTTCTTCTATGGCTACGGGAACAAATCATCACATGGCGGCGCCACCTCCTTTGAGCGGTGCTGCGTGGTACGGTGTGGTGCGGGGCGTTGTGAAGAGTTGCGTTACGGCTTGGTGCGGGGCAGCGTGGTGCGGGACGGCGAGATGCGGGGCGGCTTGGTGCTGAGAGCGCGCGCGGTGTGGGATGTTGCGCTGTGCGGCGAGGGCCGTTCGACGCCACTTGCGGCTTTAATTTTACTTTCACTTCACAGTGGTTGTCTGTTACTTGTGTGTGAACTTTCATAAAAAATGCAAATAAAATCTTTGTTTATGGTTGTAAATCTGACCAAATAATAATAATAATAATACTCTTATTTGTATAGCACTTTTAAAAACAATGTTTACAAAGCGCTGCATAGTCAAAAAGATAATAAATAATAACATAATGCAAAGTCAAACTATTTAGATACAAACACAAGAAGGGAGACACAACAAAGGCAGAGCAGACATTAAAATACAGCATGTGAAGTTTAAAACTAGCAGTTAAAAGCTGTGTCAGGGATGAAGCAGACAGAGACGGATCGTGGTGCGCCAAACTCTGGAAGTTTATTTAAGTTTCTCTCATACTTTATCATTTTAAAACATTGTAACAGTTGCTCAGTCTCCCAGACTAAAAAAGTCAAAGTTTTTGTCTGTCAGATGTCTGAATACTTAACATGTATATTGCATTTGGTCACAGGTTCTGGTTGTAGCAATAGCATCGGCAATAGACGTTTTCATTGGCTGGTTCTTGTTCTGCAAATGGCTGTGTCCAATAGATCATCAGATGTCCAGAAGCTAGGGACAAACAAAAACAAAAGAAGAATCATGAGTATCTCTCTCATTTAGCACTCATCAATGTATGATTTTAAAAATATAAACATCACTCCCCCGGTTTTTTCTCTCAGGTCCTCAGATCCTCAGGTCCTCAGGTCCTCAGGGTCCCCTGAGGGTGAGTCTCAGTCGTCATCAGGTCAGGTCATATTTCGAGAGATGTGTGTGTAGGGTGTGAATTTTGGGGTTGTGTCTCCAGACTCCTCGAACCACCTGTAGGTGTCAAAGGTCACACTGGCTCGATGTAAACAAGCAAAGTGGGCACACTTCCAGATTGCAAAACAACTCACCCACCACTGCCTACAGACTTTGTCACTTTGTGGCCCCGGTCTCACTGCCACTTACGACCATCGGTCTGTAGTGGGGGAGGGGCACACGGAGGTAGCTATGTCGCCTTTACGATCTGCGGCTGGTTGGATGGTGTCTACTCTGGGCCACTGTTCTGATCCCTCAGTGTCCACTCCTGCTGTCCAGTGGCCCTGTACAGTGTGTGCCCTTGGTTCTGGAACACAACCTTATAGTCAAATTAAAAACAACAGAGATTGTGAATGAGATTGTTTTTCTCTCTAAAGTCTAAACAATTTTGGAGCGCTCTTGGCTTTCCAAGCGCTATGTAAATAAAGATTACTTATTATCTTACTAATGATGACACTTTTAAGACCAGAAACTCTCTTAATAAAAAAACAAGACTCAAATCTAAAAAAAACCTTCAAACTTTAAAGACCTTATGACGGGTTTGATTTATTTAGAAATACAGTTTTAATACCATTTTATATTAGAAGAGAACTACTAAAGGTTTCAAAATCAGTTGTTGTTTTTTTTGTCTGATCCCCCCAAATCGAAATAACCCCATAGCAACGCCCTTAGAGACGAAAAAACTTCACAGCCCTTGGTGACGTCAGAGCGGGTACGTTTCAACGCTGTAAGTTGTTTACAATTTGGTATTCGTTCTTTTTTCGCGGATATTCAAGATGACAAGGCCGTGTACAGCGAGTCTAAGATAACTACTAGAATGTATCATTTTGTTGTCACTGAGATAGTCAAGTGGTTCTGTCGGTGCACTGCCAATCCAGATACTGGGGTTCAAATCCCACCTCGGGCACTTTTTCACACTCAAAACGGCAATTTATGTGTAGTGAGCAATTGTCACCTGTAGAGGGCAGTATTGTGTTGAGCATCAGTGGAGAGAAGAGAGAAAAGGCAGTCCTGTGGCATAGATCCATGGTTTTCAATGCATGGGCGTAACCCGCTATGACGTCACACACAGGTTAGAGCATAGACAACTTAAATTCATGAAAAACACGTTCTTTTTATAAAATATAGGATTTTTTTTTGCCGCTTTTGTAACTAAAATAAAAACATAAAAACAAACACATCTCACAAAAAGTTAAGAAATAAGCAGAAGATTTAAAAGAATGGAATCTAGAAATATGTTAGGTCTAAAAAGAATTGCACAGCTTTAGCACTAATCTTTGGGTTTCAAAAACATAATAATTCAAAACTTCTTTTTACTAAATGGTGTTTAAAACGTTTAACTGTGTCATAACACAATATTCAATCGCAAATTTCGCAAATTTAACGGAATAACTACTATGAAAAGCCAAAATCCTAAAAGCAGGTTTGTTCAGAGCCAGAGTAGCAAAGGAGGGGGCCGTTTCCCCTGACAACGGCAGCAAGATAGAGCGACGCACACACACAGGCAGAAAGATACAGAAGAAGAACTTTCAAGATTACTTTGTTAAGCGAATATAAGTGATGTTGTTCTTTATACTTTTGTCATCCAAGTCTAGAAGTGATCACTTTCAACACTTGTACCAAAAGGCACTCTTGTCTTTAACGTTTACGCTTCTATTTTATCGAGGTAGCAAACTAGTTTAAACTCAAAATCTCTTTCTAAAAAACAAAAACAACTGTTGGATACAACCCTCTCATAGCTCAACTGTAGATAAAATTCGGAATTCTCTGGTGAACTCTGTTCACTCCAAAAACATAAACTCCCTTTATGTAATTTAAACCGTGATCACTGAAATATTGTTGCTTATGTACTTTTGTCATTTATCAAGCCTGAAATTTGTCAATTTCAAAGCTTTTGTAACAAAGGCCTCTTTAACACATTTCCCTTTTTATTGCTTTTATTATTACACCATGGTTTCACTTAGGATCCTTCTTCTCTATCTTTTCTCAAAGGGACTCTAACCCCGAGACTTCTTCTCAAAGGGACTCTAACCCTGAAGCTTCTTCTCAAAGGGACTCTAACCCCGAGACTTCTTCTCAAAGGGACTCTAACCCCGAGACTTCTTCTCAAAGGGACTCTAACCCCGAGACTTCTTCTCAAAGGGACTCTAACCCCGAGACTTCTTCTCAAAGGGACTCTAACCCCGAGACTTCTTCTCAAAGGGACTCTAACCCCGAGACTTCTTCTCAAAGGGACTCTAACCCCGAGACTTCTGAAGCAGACAGAGACGGATCGTGGTACGCCAAACTCTGGAAGTTTATTTAAGTTTCTCTCAAGTTCCAGTGGTTTCCATTGTTTCTTTCTCCCAGACAGACTAAAGGCAGTACAGTTTATATAGTCATTGTCACGTCACACATCGAAAGACATACGTGTCACAAAGAGACAGTCACATCATAGTCAAAATAATCAGAGTCCTTGTAGAGTTCTGCACGTAGGCCATATTGCTATCTAATACTAACAATCCCTTATTGCGATTGCCAGAGGCTCTATTGCCAGTACAAATAGAAGAGGCGACAAGGGGTCGCCCTGGCGACAGCCTCTTTTGATCTTAAATAATTTTGATGTGTTGTGATTTGTAGCTATTTCGGCACAAGGTTCGGTATAGAGCAGATTAATCAATTTGCAGAAAGAATTACCGAAGCTGAATCGTTTCAAAATCTCAAATAAATAAGTCCATTCCACTCTGTCAAAGGCTTTTTCTGCATCTAAAGACAATAGTGCAGTGTCCTGTGCCCCTTTCTGATGAAATAATATGTTTAAAATTCCTCTGACATTGTAGCATCCCTGTCTGCCCCCCACAAAGCCATTTTGTTCCTTTCCAACTATAGTTGGAATTATCTTTTCCAGTCTAGTAGCCAAGATTTTACTCAGAATTCTAACCTCCTGAGACCCTGCGACCTCATACGAGGACATTACATTTTTGCCTCTTGGCACAATGATACTCAATTTTTTACATCCTTGACCTGATGGCCACATTTAGGGACACTGCCCGCGCCATCTTGTGGTGATATGATAGAATTACACTTAAGGCAGTAGGAAAGAAATGGCGGGAATATCAGCAAAACACTTCTACAAGAGTTTACAGAAGAAAAATGCCCCAGGTAAAAATTCTATCAACATTTTATGAATGAAATCAATTTATTTATGCACAATAATGTCTCTAGCTTCATATGGAGTTTGAAATTTGAAAAATTTTGATTGTAGTAGCAGGCTAGGATGTCAGTAAAAGTGAAGCACTCGTTTGAGGACGCTAGGACTATGTACCGCTATCTGTTTAGCTAACCGTGTGGAAGATTTAGATGAAGTTACAGTTGTAAATAGTTATTTTGAATCACACATTTGCTCAGTTATGTGGTTTACAGTTGTAAATAGTATATTTAAGTACTAAGTGGTATATGCTAAGTATTGTGAAGTGTTGCTAAATGCTTAATCATAAACATTATAGCTAGGCTATAGCTAGCACATGATAGCCAAGCTATGATGTGTCACTGATATACTGTAGATTTTGATGTTGGTTTTTAAAATTATCATTACAGGCACACTTTCATTATCAAGAGCAGAACAATTGCTGTTGGCAATTGCAGACAACTCTGAGAAGTCCTCTATGACTTCTCAGATGGGGATGATTGCATCATCATCTCATACTTGTCAGTCAGCTTCTGGAGTTTCCCGCGGGGAGAGGCGGCGAGCTGAGGTGGCCATACTCATTGCCCCCCATCTCAGCCGCCACGTGTTGGAGTTCTCCCCGGTGAATGAGAGGGTCGCGTCCCTCCGCCTCCGGGTGGGGGACAAGTCTCTCATTGTTGTGACGGCCTATGGGCCTAACGGCAGTGCCGAGTACCGGCCTTCTTGGAGTCCTTGGGAGGGGTACTGGTCAGTGCACCGCCCGGGGACTCTGTTATTCTCCTGGGGGACTTCAACGCCCATGTGGGAAATGCCAGTGACACTTGGAGAGGGGTGATCGGGAAGAACGGCCCCCCTGATCTGAACCCAAGCGGTGTTCAGTTGTTGGACTTCTGTGCCAGTCACGGTCTGTCCATCACGAACACCATGTTCGAGCACAAGGGTGTCCACCAGTGCACGTGGCACCAGGACACCCTAGACCGGAGGTCAATGATCGACTTTGTTGTCGTATCATCTGACCTTCGACCGCTTGTCTCGGACACTCGGGTGAAGAGAGGGGCGGAGCTGTCAACCGATCATCACCTGGTCGTGAGTTGGATCCGCTGGCAGGGGAGGAAGCCGGTCAGACCTGGCAGACCCAAGCGTGTAGTGAGGGTCTGCTGGGAACGTCTCGCTGAGCCCCCTGTCAGACGGACTTTCAACTTACACCTCCGGGAGAGCTTCTCCCAGGACCCAGAGGAGGGGGACATTGAGTCCGAGTGGACCATGTTCTCTTCCTCTATCGCCAATAAAGCGGCTCGTAGCTGTGGTTGCAAGGTCTCTGGTGCTGGTCCCCGAACCCGGTGGTGGACACCGGCAGTAAGGGATGCCGTCAGGCTGAAGAAGGAGTCCTATCGAGCAATGATGGTTCGTGGGACTCCTGAGGCAGCTGTCCAGTACCTGCAGGCCAAGCGTGCCGCGGCCCGGGCTGTTGCAGAGGCAAAAACCCGGGACTGGGAGGACTTCGGAGAGTCCATGGAGCATGACTATCGGTCGGCCTCAAAAAGGTTCTGGCAAACCCTCCGGCGCCTCAGGAGGGGGAAGCAGTTCTTTGCCAACACCGTGTATGGTGCAGATGGAGAGCTGCTGACCTCGACTGGGGATATTGTAACCCTAACCCTAACCCGGAGATGGTAGCCTTGAAAAACCCCATGCGTTGCAGAGCACAAGACTGCATTGGAAAATCCTGTGTCCGATGCATGACATGCAATGTGTACCTGTGCTTGCAAAGTGAACGCAACTGCTTTGCAGCATTTCACACTTGCCAATAGGGCTCTTCCAAACAGGCAGATTGCTTTCTAGAAAAAGAGAGGGAGCTAGTTTGAAAAAAGCCCCGGTTCAAAAGCTGTTCAGCAGAATTTTACTCTTTTAGGACTGTTAATAATATTTGCCATTATTTGTTCTAGTATTGTATTTATCAATTCAATTCAGCCATATTGAAGGCTTGAAATAGACAGTTTACACAGTATTTTGCAGTTTTATTTATGTATAGCCAATTTTTTGTCATGTGGATGAATGAAGAACAAGGGAACCCAAATTGCAGGACTGAAAATCAAAGTAATTTAATAAAATAAATCCAAGGTAATGTAAAAACAGAACTGAAGCCAGGACAAACGTGGTGGAGACAATGGACGGACAACAAGAGAGGAAGGGCACAGGGTATATATACACACACAGGGACACACAGGTGAATCACATTAGGGCGGGGCAACAATCAACAGGACAGGCAGGATTCAAACTCAACCAGGTCAAAATGTCCACACCATGACATTTTTAGGCTTTGAAGATAGAGCTGTTTGGATTTTATGTCTAACTTTGATGTTTACATTTTTCAAATAAACTGTTATATACTATTTTAGACCAATGGAGTCTATTTGTATTGTATAGTAAGGTCGACCCACTGTACTCATATGAGGACATTGATTTTTGAGAGAAGTACTAATTGGATCAAGCTGAAATTTTGAATTTCAACTAATTAGGACCTTCCGGCCTCAAAGAGCATACATTTTTTCTTTAGGTTATGAGAGACCCACTGTCCTCATACGAGGACATGTTTTTTCTCAAAAACTACTTCCTGTACAAAATCACAATTTAGGTATTATACTTATTGGGTCCTACTTATCCTAAATAGCAAAAAAATATATAAAATGCACACCAGACAAATGCTCGGGTCTCAGGAGGCTAAGGTCTGTATTTAAAAGGCTATTGGCCTATAGTTACAACATTTGTTCTTAGGTTTACCTGCCTTCGGGAGCAAGATAATAAGGGCGCCTCGTAGTGAAAATGGCAACAGTCCATTACTCCATGATTCACTAAAATGATCTGCAAAAGAGGGACTGTCAATATACTTTTAAAATGTATATAAATTTCAATTGGTATACCGTCAGGACCGGGCAATTTTCAGTTTTTTAGGGAATCAATGGCTTTTGTAACTTCCTCTGGAGTAATTTCTCCATCCAGCATTAATTTAATACTTTCTGTTATTTTTGGGATTTTTATTTTGTCAAGAAAATTGTACAAGTCACTCATTGCATAATCACTCTCATAGTAATTTTTTATAGTATTTTCTAAAGGTTTCATTGATAACAACTGGATCAACAGTAGTTTCACCACTATCACACGGAAGTAATTGAATTTTCGGCTTGCCGTTGTTTAATTCTCCATGAGAGTACTTTGCCGGCTTTTTCACCTTGCTCGTAAAGTGTTTGGTTGAAGCTTAATAGACTTGCTGCTGCTTTCGCTGCTGATAATTCATTATATTTTGCTTTCAGTACTAACAATTGCTTATGTATCTCTTCTGAGCCAGAGCGGAAGTATTCATTTTCTAAGAATTTTAATTTGTTGTTTTTTGTACAGATTCGTTCTTTTGGATTTACTGCTACTGATACTGATCATCTGCCCTCTAATAAAAGCCTTAAATGCTTCCCACCTGATACTACATCATGTTTCAATTGTATTTGTTTGAAAATATAGCTTAATCTCATTCTCTAGTAATGTCACAAAGTCAGGATCTGCAAGCCACTTCTTATTCAAGCGCCATCTTGGTGGGTCTACTTGTATTCCTGCATCATGGTAAACAATAGACACTGGCGCGTGGTCTGATATCGTGATGGAATTGTAGATGGTTTCTTTTATTTTACCATATAAGATTGCGGAAATCAGAAAAAAGTCTATACGGGAGTAGGATTGATATTTCCCAGAGAAACAAGAGAACTGTGCCCCATCTGGGTTGTTTTCACGCCAAATATCGATAAGGTTTAACTCGTTCATAAACTGATTTATAGTCTTCCTACTAGGACTATGAGTAATCTGTTCCTGAGCTCCTGTCCTTAACTGGATCAAGAGTGCAATTAAAATCACCCCCAATATTATAGTTTCCTTTAAGGGTCGATAAGGTAAGAAACAAATTCTGGAAGAAAACTGAATCATCATTGTTTGGTGCATAAATATTAACCAATACCAATTGCTCTTTCATCAGGTTTATTTGGACTATCAAATATCGTCCTGCAGGGTCTCTGATAACTTGTTTTATGACAATAGGAATAGAATTGATTGCCACTTTTTAATTGCCACTTTCTATTATACATAATATATCCTGAATTTAAAATGTTTGCACATTTCTATCCACGCCAGATGTGACATGTACATATCTCCTATGTGAGATCTTATCTTATCTGATAACGAAAGATGTTGGAACATTGAGACCAACTTAAAAAGTCTATTTTTCCTAATATGAGTCTTGTCTCTCTTTTTGGTCTTTCTTTCTTTCTCTCTGGTCTCAGGATTTGAGAAACTGTTGAATTGAGAGATTTTTTGGAACACTTTCCGTGTCCTAATGCTTTAGAAACGCACTCACTGTGAATCTTCAGGATCTAACCTGAAGATTCTAGACTCTTTGGAGAACACTTCTATTGTTAAAGGCACAGAGTCCTTTCCTCAAATCTGGTGTGATCTGTTCTTTGTGTTTCCTTCACAGCTCAGATGATCCTTCTGTGATTTCAATTTCGTCTGCACCAGGACTGGAACCAGAGAGGAACCAGAGAGAGACCAGAGAGAGACCAGAGAGAGAGACCAGAGAGAGAGACCAGAGAGAGAGACCAGAGAGAGAGATCAGAGAGAGACCAGAGAGAGACCAGAGAGAGAGACCAGGGTCTTCTGCACTATCAATCAAACAAAAGCTGAGTCTTATTTCAAATCCAACATAAAGAACCTTGAACTTTAACAAATGATTTACTTTTCTTTAAACTAAGACCATTGTTATACACATAAGGAAACTGAAAGTATGTGTTATCTTTACATTCCTCATAAAAGGAGATAAAAACTGTAACTTGAACATTTTACTTTCACTCCTGTCAATAATTAATTGTACGAGCTTTGACCTGAGCCCTGCAGATCTTCAGGACCTGGTCTCTCTGATCTGGGTCTGATCTGGGTCTGATCCCGGCCTGGTCTCGGCCTGGTCTCGGCCTGGTCTCGGCCTCTCAGTCTGATCTCGCTGTCTGGTCTTGTAGAAGCTGACCTGCATATTTTGTACTGTGGACTGTGGACCCTTTTATATCTGTGTCACTGCTAAACATTATTAATCTGAAGAACTGTAATAATAATAATGCATCAGTTTTATATAGCACTTTTTTGGACACTCAAAGACGCTTTACATGTCATTATTCATTCACTCCATACACGGTGGTGATAAACTACTACTGTAGCCACAGCTGCCCTGGAGCACACTGACAGAAGCGAGGCAACCAGTATGTGCCATCGGCCCCTCCGACCACCACCAACCATTCACACACACACACACCAGACTCATTCTAGGCAATGGGGGTGAAGTGTCTTGCCTAAGGACACAACAGCTGTTTGGCACTATACAGCCGCAGCTGCCCCACTGTGGCACCTGGTGTTCCCAGAGGTTAAGTGTCTTTCCAAGGACACAACAAGGTCACTGACAGCAGACATCAGTGGGAGTCGATGGTGAAAGTCTTGAGGTGGGCTCAAACCTACGACCTTCTGGCTCAAAGGCCAACGCCCTACTAACTGAACTACTGTCACCTTTTATATCTGTCACTGCTAAACATTATTAATCTGAAGAACTGTACGTCTTTGTTTTGTGCCAACGTTGTTACTACAGTTTCTAAATCTTAACCAGTCGAGTTATTTATGTCTTTATCGATGACATATTCTGTTCTTACGCACATTGGCACAAATCATATAAAAAGCCTGGTCTCCTTTTGTTCAATCTGGAGGGACTCGAAAACATACCTGGTGCCTGCAGTGTTTACAATTTTCCTGAAACAGTCTTCCTGAAAATGTGAGACAGGCTTCTACTCTGACCCTGTTCAAACCCAGGTTAAAACAACTGAAGGATTGTGTCATTCTTTTTAATGTACTGTGATAATGTATTATTTGAATGCCTTGTGGGATTTTAAGGTTTCTATCTTGGTTTGTTCAGTACTTTCAGTTGTGTATGTTTCCAGTCTCATTCATCGCATGTTCAGTTGTTTTGTTCTGTGGGGGTTTGTTGAATGTATAAAATTGTTTGACGATAAAGGATTTCACCACAGGATCCAAGGCTCAGGTCATTAAAGGTGATTAACGACACTCAAAGGGGCTGGTGTCATGTTTGCTGTTGAAACAAAATGCACTGAATCTGAAACTGAATCATAATTCTAAATTTTCCCCAAAACAATGGTATTTGTAGAGTCCGGAGCTGCGTTTATGGACGGCGACATCACACACATCATTGTAAGTGTGAAGATAAAAGGGTCTCTTAAAGCAGGTGGAAAATACAAATCTACATAAAGCAAACATGGGGTTGTTTTTAGATTCATCCATGCTAATATTAGTAACCTCTAGCACAAACATGTCACTCCGCCCTTTCTGTACTGAGAAAGACTGTTAGTATTAGATAGCAATATGGCCTACGTGCAGGACTGTACAAGGACTCTGATTATTTTGACTATGATGTGACTGTCTCTTTGTGACACGTATGTCTTTCGATGTGTGACGTGACAATGACTATATAAACTGTGTACTGCCTTTATTCTGTCTGGGAGAAAGAAACAATGGAAACCACTGGAACTTGAGAGAAACTTAAATAAACTTCCAGAGTTTGGCGCACCACGATCCGTCTCTGTCTGCTTCATCCCTGACAGATTTGGTGGAGGATGTGCGGCTCAGTGTGCACCATTCTCTGGATTGTTTTGAGGGAGTTTCCCTTGTTTTCTTTTTCTTGGCGTGGGAGAGCTGAGAGTGTCTGGGGCCTGGGAGCAGTCCAGCAGGCTGGAGAGGCGACCGGCTCCGGGACTCTTTTTCGCTCTCTCACTATATTTTTTTGTGTCCTGTTTTTTTGACTAAGCGTTTAAAATTGTTTTCCCATGTCCACATTCCGGGGATTTTTGACATGTGATTGGTCTCTGCTGATGGAAACTAATTCCCGGTACTAGTGAGCGCTGGTTCATGATCTGGAGACCCGGTTGGACGTGGAAAAGCTGATATTTGGTGGACTTCTGACGGTGCCTGGCGCCCTGTTCAACAAAAGGTAAGAGAAAACACCTGTTTATTCAAAGTCTGCTAATTGAGTGAACTAAATTATGGTCTGTTTTGAGGTCTGCCAAATGTCTAATATCTATAGATAAGATTAAAGAAAAAAGGAACCCCTGACGTATCGGGGTCCCTGTCCTTTGAAGAAGTCAGGACAGAGAGAAAAAGGAACCCCTGGATGTATCGGGGTCCCTGTCCTTTGAAGTAGCCGGGGCAGAGAATAGAGAATAGAAAATAGTTAGTGAAACCATGGTGTAAAATTAAAAGTAATAATAAAAAGGGAAATGTTAAACACTAAGATTGCCTTTTGTTATTAGTGTGGAAAGTGGCCATTTCTAGACTTGGATGACAAAAGTATAAACTACGACATCAGTTATATTCGCTTTAAAAAGTAATCTTGAAAGTTCTTCTTCTTTCTGTTTTTGCATTTTTGCTAAAACACTACTTTCTGCGTGTGTGTGTGCACATCTCTATCTTGCTGCCGTTGTCAGGGGAAACGGCCCCCTCCTTCGTTACTCCGGCTCTGAATCAGAACAAACCTGCTTTTAGGATTTTGGCTTTTCATAGTTGTTATTCCGTAAAATTTGCTAAATTTGCAATTGAACATTGTGTTATGACACAGTTAAACGTTTTTAAACACATTTAGGGAATAGAAGTTTTGAATTATGTTTTTCTAAATCCAAAGATTAGTATAAAAAAGCTTTGCTTTTCTTTTTAAATCTGCTGCTTATTTTTTGAGTCCCTTATTGCATCTCTGATAAATTTCATAGCTGTTTGTGAGAATTTTTTTCATGTATTTTTATTTGTTACAAAAGCCGT